>OMLC01044684.1:9235-51657 GCA_900302585.1 Regalecus glesne
TATTGTAAACATCTACCTTTCCAAAACACCACTACATCTGCCACTTTTTCTACCAAAATAAATGTGCAAGGCACCAGTGGATGAATGTAGTCATTTGCAGTAAAAGGCAATGCTTATAAGAACAAGCCCATTTGCATTTAAATGTATACTAAATGAAGCCGTTCTTCATCGAAATGGAGCAGTTACAGGAAGAAGGTGCTGGGTTCAAATCCCAGGCTGTGGAGATTGGTTGTTCTGTCCTTGTCTGCGCTGGTGTGCTCCAGTTTCCTCCCACCTTCAAAAGCTATGCAGTTTAAGGTTCAAACTTCCTGGGTGCTCCACTGCTCTTAGTGTGCGTGTATAGAGAGGATGGGTTAAATGTTGTGACGGAATTTCATTGTATGTGTACAGTGACAATGAAGTTTCCTCCACCTGCTCCTTCTTTACACTCATTTTTGTCCAAAGAGCAAAGTCAACAAAAATCTAAAACTCCCTGTAAAACCTTTAAGTTTATTTCATTATTATTTTAGAATAAAGACAGGGGTAAAAATGACAAGTTGGAGTAGTGATTTCTTAAATGTACGTATGTATGTATGTATGTATGTATGTATGTATGTATGTATGTATGTATGTATGTATGTCTGCTTATTTAATATACCATTTTTACGTTGAGGCAGCCCATATAGTTAAATCTAGAGCTCTAAAGCACTTAGCCGGTCCCCAAACCTGACATCTACTGTATGCTAGATGTTATATTTAATCAAAGCTAAGATGTATCACTATCAGCTGAAAGTCTTTGTAATACCTCATGACCATGACTCAGCATATCTATTCTGCAAGGCATTGTGGTGGTTAAACATTTAGTGATCATTCTGTGGCAATGGAGACACTGAGAGAAGTTGTGGTTTCCACAACATGACTGAATGCAGTGGCAGAGGCGCTGGTATATAATGTTGTATATAATGGAATGATAGACTTGAGCATCAACTAAGGCTAGTGTCTAAGCAAAAATTATAGATTGAGCTCACTAAAAGAAATGTCAGAAATGCAAAGAGCATAGTTTAGAATAGATATACAAATAATAATGGAGAACTGATCTCTATCCTACCCTTAATTAGGTCAACTGTGAGCCCATGGGAAAACATGCATGCTGTTTCTAATTTTCCTTTTGATCGAAAAAATAATTGAAGGATAAACTTGTTTCTTTTTGCAATGACCTGTTACATTTGCTCTCTAGTCAGATGTATGGGCATTGGGATGCTGTGTTTATGAGATGTCCACGCTGAAGCATGCCTTCAATGCCAAGGACATGAACTCATTGGTATATCGTGTTGTAGAGGGAAAGGTGAGTTTCATCACTTCCTTGCCTTTTATTTTCAGATCAAGGCACAGGTTATCATTTGTATCATTTGTAACAACACATATTTTGAAAGTTTAATTAAGGCTGAATTTTTATAAATGGATCTCATATAATAATCTCTATATGTCCCATCAGTTGCCTCAGATGCCCAGTAAGTACGACCCCCAGCTTGGAGAGTTGATCAAAAGCATGCTGTGTAAGAGACCCGAGGACAGGCCTGATGTCAAATTCATCCTACGACAGCCTTACATCAAACGGCAGATTGCCATGTTTCTTGAAGCCACTAAAGAGTAGGTGACACTGATAGCTACCCCCCTGCTGAAATAATCCTCTCTCTAGTTTATTAGAATTTAAATGGATTCAATTCATCTATATTTTACTGTGGAGTAATAGATGCCCTCTGAGATGTCTCTTATTTTGGTTCTCACCACTTCAGAAAAACTGCTAAGTCAAGAAAGAAAGCTGCAGGTGGTAGCAGCGACAGCAATGCCAACAGGGCCGTGCCTATAGAGTCATCTCAGCCAAAACCCGAAAGGCCTCCTCAAAATCCCCAACCTGAGCCTATTCCCAAGGGAAGAAGGGTGAGATAATGCACTATAGCTTGGCTAGCTTTGCATGGTAACTTAAATGGTATGAATTACTGTTTGCAAGCAGGTACATAAGCAAGCAAATTAAATTACATGAACCCCCTAACTGCTGAAGCCCTGTGATGAAATAATGACCTATCCAGAGGGTCTCCTCGACTTTTACCCAGTAAACGCTGGGATAGACTCTAGGATGACTCCGCAACCGGACTTCAGATATGTGATTGATGATGGATGGATGGCATTGTGTTATGTGAAGACACCCCTTGCTGAACTCTTGAACAAAGTCCTTCTCTCCCAATGTTGCATATTAATCTGATTAATTAATCTGACTACTTTGTCTTATTGTCACATGTTTATTCTGACAAGTTCTTTGGTTTCACCCCATCCCCAGAAAGACAGTTCACAACATAAAGGCCAGAAAGGTCCTCTAGAGCTACACAAACCTCAGACACCTCAATTGCCAAAATCCCCTTCACCTGATGCTCTCAAAGGAATTGCAGTGCCCCTGGCAACCATCAGCAACATCGACATTTCTATCCAGCCACAAAAAGATGAGGAGCTGGTGGAAAGACAGTTTCAGCAGCCCCAGTCCGTTTTACCAAACACCAAAGCTGGTGATGGACGGCCAAAAGACCATTCTACAAAAGATGTCAAAGGAAGGGGGAAACCGGATCCCTCTTCCCCTCCTTTCTTCTATCAACCACAGGTAAAGCCATTATCAGCACTTGAGAGAAAGGGGGGAGAAGAGAGAAGACCATCCAATGAACTACCAGACATTTGCTCCCATGTGGCACTGCCTTCTGGAGACAAACTTCCTGCCTTCACAAAGAAACAAAAAGTGGATGTGGATGATAAAAATGATACAATGGAGTTGCTTAGAGAGGCTGATATGGTAAGACCAAAGCTTCAAGTCAGGAGATGGGCCCCTGTATCTGTAAGTGACCCTGAGCTGTGGTCTGCTGATGAACCCAGTAGAGAAAATGTCAGGGAGGCTTTGGAAGGGAATATGGACAGTAAAAATGACACTTTCACCTCCCTCAAGAGAACTCCAATCCAAAACCATGCCTCAGAAACCCAAGTAAGTCATAATAGTAGACAGTGATACTTCAGTTTGATTGACTGTATACATTGCTCATTTGTTCTATCACATATGCTGATGTATTCTGTCTTTGTAGGAAAGCCTAGAATCTACTGAAAAACTATTAGAGCCCCTTCCTCCCTCCATAGCACTGGTGAGAATTTGGGTTCTTGTACCCACTGTGTTATGTTCATCACAGGACAAAGCCCATACGATGATTGTATTACTCACAAAATCCAGGTTATTTTTTCTTTTCCAGCAGTGTCAGATAAACTTTGTGACACTGGGAGGAAAATAACACTGAATTTGTGTCTTTAGGAACCTTTTCAGGGGGAGTCCTCAGCAGTCGCCAAGCTGGGCCTACCTCTCACAGGCCCCACTCCCCACATTTATTTGGAACCCTCCGTCCCACAACACTGTCAGAAAGACACAGTCAGGACACATAAGAACAAGGTAGAGACAGTAAGTAAGGTCATTGACCCACAAGATTTTGGTTGGGGATTTTTTTTCCTTCAATATGTTGTTGAAAAACCATGAACAGTTTGATCTTGCTGCTGTGTGATGATTTCATCAGATTGCATGCACTATGTTTTGTGCTCTGACTTCAGGTTCAGAAAAAGAAACCTACTTATGTACCACCACTAGGATGTCTTGTGGGCCAAAAATGGAAATATTTAAAATCTAGTTGGTGTCGGAGGCAGCTTTAAAATATGTTGCATAAATCAGGTGGTACTGAGAGTTAGAGAACACTTCGGTCACTTTGGGTTCGAAATCATAGATTTTTTGGAGACCCTCTCTGGATACCTTATGTTGTCATTACCAAAATGAAATGATTCCCCTGCTATTTGATGTTTTGAGACTGTCCTAATGCAATTTGATTTCCCTTTTTGTGAAATGGGACATCAGGTTGAATCTTCAAATAGAAACTAACAATATGGGCTTAGTGCCAAACAAGTGAAGTTAATGAACTCCAAATACTTTTTTTCATAAACGTTTTAATTTCTTTTCATTTCAACCTACAATAGTTTGCTCAAGAATATAATTTTAACCAAAAATTATATTGCTCAGACACTGAAACCGCACAGTTACTATAACAATCACTTAGTTCAATCAAATGAATCTGGGTCTTGTATTGTCGTTGTTTTTTACTCAAAGGTGGCAACAGCGAGACCTCTACCTCCCCCTCCTGTTAACGCTGTAGCCATTGAAGGGAAGAAGAGCAGAGGGAGCACAGACAAAAAGAAAACTCCAGTTGCAACACCTTTCATATCAATCAGTGCCCCTAAATACGGATTCTCACCACTATCACAGGTGACTGATGGAAGTGGGATGGACTAATGAGTTTCATAGCCCCTTGGCTTTTCCATCACATGAAAAGCCATGTGAACCTTCAGTTCCCTTACCTTAAAATGACTCAGTATGACACATTTCTAGTTGTTTACTGACACTGAAGGTTAATAGAATACAGAATCTTAATATCAAAGGTTCTTTTGGAGCTCATGGAGTTTGTATTTGTTCTCAGATCTGCTGCATTGATTGTGTCAACTATACATAATCTTGATCACACATAAATTGTGCAGGTTCATTTCTCTCTTTCAGGACCGTCCTCTTTCTGCCAGAGAGAGGCGAAGACTGCGACAGGTCCAAGAAAACCTCAGTAATCCAGGTGAAGAATTGCAAGAAATTACAAACACTAGATGACAACAAATACAAGGCCCCAGACATGCATTGATAAACAATAGCATAATACAAGAAAATTAGATAATAACTGTTTGGGCACAAGAGTTAAAAGCAGATAAAAGAAATTCACATGGAAAAAATCAAAATGGTGAGATGAAATAGGCATGTTCAAAAGAGTCAAAAGATGCTGCTATGGAATGTTAAGATTGTATATGTCAAAATTACTAATCTGCCAAAATGTAAAAACCAAAGGATGACACTTAGGATTTAGTTCACTGTCAACCATCCATTGTCAACCGCTTATCTGAAATCAGGTCGCGGGGGAACTGGAGCCCATCTCCGTTCTCATTGGGCGAAAGGCGGGGTACACCCTGTATAGGTCATCAGTCTATCACAGGGCAGAGCAGTTAGGGGAACAGTGTCTTGCTCAAGGACACCTCGACACGCTTCTCCGCAGGTGTGGGGATCGAACCTGCAACCTTCCGATCACCAGGCGACTGCTCTAGCTACTGAGCCATGCCGCCCCTTAGTTCAGTGTCATTAGTAATTTAATTAATTTAATTTAATTTTCTTGTGCAAATTCTGCAGATATGAATAATGAAATAATTTTATACATAATTCTTAAATTGTTAACTAATTTTCTGCTTGCCACAGCTGTTTATACAAGAAGAGCATCATATGATGTTACACCTTTGAAGCCTGAGCTCCAACATGTCTCAGTCACCCGATCCATTTCTGATTCCATCAGTGAGGCTGAAAATAAGGTGTAGTCTAATTAAATTAATTCAGATTTGGTGGATTTCTTGCACTTTTTTCCTTATTGTATCCTGGCTCAAGCTATTTCAGTAAAGCAATACAAAACATTGGATTTCAAATTATGTTTTATGCTTAGACAAAAGGCGAGCTTTTCTTTTTTACATAATGAGATGGTTGTGAAAATATTTGATTATAGCATTAAAGCATATGTTGAGGAGTTAATCTTGCTAACAAAGCTGATCACATAAACAATGCCATGAACTGAAGAGAGATGTATCCCATTTCATCATATAAATTGGGACATGATGTATTCCAGCAGGATAGGTTACTTGGGCAACGGTCAGATGAAGATGAATGCAGCTCATCCACAAGTTCTACAGAGCGCTCAGAGGGGGACTGCAGAGAAGGGTGGGCATGTTTGAACACACAGGGTGAAGAGGCCATGCACTACATACAGCCAGCCCACTGTTATAAAAAACCTTTAGTAGCCTCAAAATTCCTCCATGGAGTCACCACACCTTTTATTAATTGCTATGCTCTGATTTCCTGTATTGTATTATCTATGCAAAATTTACTCATTTAAGTCTTGTGTTCATGGCCTCTCTGCAGCAAGAGTGAATCCACTGATATGCAGGATCTAGTTCAGATGATGACCCAAACATTGCGCATGGATGGCAGAGATGGTGTGAGCGAGCTAAACGGAAACAGATCTGGCTCCACTGGATTACCAGAATTTAAACTGAATAGGAAGTACAGAGACACCCTGTTACTTCATGGAAAAGCTCATGTGGAAGAAGAGGAGTTCCCATTCAGTGAACTACCAGTTGGTTAGACAGAAGCATACACAAAAGTGTTTTGCATACTATTATTGTTAAATTTCATTCATTATATGGTTTTTCCCTGTATAGCAATCACTTTTTACTTCTTCAAAAGGTTCAAAATCTGGCCCAGCCAAGATCTTGAGGGCTGTTGAGCGCCTGAGGACAGATGTGGTGAAAGGTTTAGGTGTCAAGCTGCTGGACAAAGTCTTGGACATCATGGAGGAGGAAGATGAGACAAAGCGAGAGGTATGGAATCAAATTTTAAAATTCCATCCAACTCCAAGACCTTTTCCAGTATACTGGCCTTCATTTGTGAAGCCATCATAAAAGCTAACAAATATGAGATGTATTATAACATAAAGTTAGTGTTTTGTGGTGTAAGGAAAACTATCTTGCAGCTAAGATTAAAGTGCAAAGGTTAAGATTGATTCAGATTACATGTTATTAGATCTCATTTAGAATCTTGTTTATCTCACTGCAGCTTTGTCTTCGGGAGCAAATGGGAGAGAAGTACCAAATCTATGCTGTGATGGTGAGGCAGCTTAAATTCTTTGAGGAAGTTGTCCTCAAAGATTGAAAAATATGCCATGTAAAAATTAGCTGACTTTGATTTGGCAATCTTTTTGTACCTTGCTTTTAGTAAGAGATATACAAGTTATAATTTCCATGAAACACGCAAGGATTTCGATATTCCAAACATTAGCTGTCTTTTTACTAACTGTAGAGGTTTCCTAGCAGTGATTGAGTGGCTAATTTATTATGCATAACATTTCAAGAATTGATCATGAGATGTATGTTACAGAGCTAAATCTCATTTGTTCTGGTTTTTGTATTTTTATATTCACAAAATAATGTAGATGTATTGTTTATGTTTACAAAGCGATCTTTAAATAAAGTTACAAAATGATTTTTTCCTTAAAAGGCTTAGACAGATGGAGCAGAAATTTTGGGATAGTTTCCTGGACGAATCAAACACCTCATATGCCTCATTGCACTTCTGGTCTACCAACTCAAATCACATTTCCCATAGTCCTTGACACCACTTGAAAAAATCCAAACTGGAAAAAATAATAATTTCCAAACAGATCATGTTTGATGTTTATTTTAAATATACCGTTAGTTCACTGCTGAGACATATTGTTACAAACTCATCCATACAAATGCTACTGAAGCGAATTTTGTGAGGAAAAAAAACGTCAATTTTCATTATAAAAGGATGCATTCAGACAACTTGGTAGACATGGTTCTCATTTACTTGTACTTCTTCTTCTTGTTGCTTTCCTGAGGTTTCTGACTTATTTCGCCACTGCTTTCAGGTAGGGCCTCCTGCCAGGACAGAGGGCTCTTTCTGTACATGGGCCAGGGAGGAAGGGTCAACTAAAAGGATGAGGGGGATAGGGGGAGAATAGTGAGGATATGTCTTGAGTATGCATCAAGACAGTAAGGATATAGTTTTCTAAATTCCTGTAAGTTTCCCATGTCAAATAGTCATAGATAACATTAGCTTTAAAAGTTTATCTGACTCACAAAATGTTACACCAGTTCATCTGGACACAACATCCAGATGAACTTATTTAACTTATTGTAATTACCTTGCCTGTATTATTGAACATGGGTTTCATTCATCAATCTTTCATATGTACAAATTTGTTCCAACACACCAATGGGATTTTTTAATGCTCAAGATTGACAATTGGAAGCAAAGCCTAATGGTTATATGTAATTCCTTTCTCCTAACATCTATTTTCTTCTTCCTCTTAAAATAAGCAATCACCCAGGCCTGCAAAGACATCAGTGTTAGCCAATTGCTGTCTAAATTCAGGGCCCAGGGCTCTCAGGGACAAAGTTCAGGGCTAAGAAAAATCCATGGGTATAAGAACAAATCTGTGACGATTGATGAATGAGGCTAAATGTGTGGCAGCAATTTATTTGTTTATTATGTGAACACTGAGCCTTAAATATACATTTATCCACATAAATAATAAGGACAAAAAATGCAGCTTACCACACAAGACACAGCGAATCCCGTCAAGACTATGTACACTGTCCATCCAAATTGTTCAATAACTAGACCATATATGAATCCAATCACCTGAAATACAACGAAATGGGTTATAGGCAACATATACCAGCATAAAGAGGGTAAATACAATGTCCTGCTTGAAAGGACTGTGGAGATAGTTTTCATATTTAAAGGTTTATATTTACCGCTGAGACAAGAATTATTCCTTGGAAGATCTGTTCAGCCAGCTTCTGGCCTTTATAGTCCTGGGAAAATATAAGAAAGAACACATGTTTCTTTTGCTGACTGGGTCATCGATATCATATATACTGGTGACATTTGTATTATTATCGTCCAATTTAATGGACATGGGATTGTGCCTTATTTTGATGACACACACCGACTGCTGCGTTGTCGGTCACCCAACACCATCACTTTTCAGTGATACGTGTGACACTCCGTTATAAAAAAATATAACAATATTTTTGTAACATGGAGATTACATAGGCCCCTTATACGTGTCTCAATTAGCTCCCACGTTGTAGGGATGGACACGGATTTAGATGGAGTTTGGGGAATATTCAGGCTGGATGCCCTTCCTAACGCCCCGCGGTGGGTTTGAATCCCCTGCCTCTCTCTCGTCATTTCACGAAGCGAACGCTCTTACCACTTTACCGAGCCCCAGTTATGGTAAAATTGAGATTGACTGGACCAACACGTTGCCTGTATTTGGACGGGGTTTGATTTATAGATGGACACCTTGTAATATTTGAGTTAATAATGAATAAGGTTCTCAACACCGTCGACTCTGTTTTAGGTTTAGATAACAATTAAATATCATTAGAACGTCGTTTTTTTCTTATAACCCGTTAGAATAGTTGGCTTCATAGAAAAGGTGAAAACGACAATAAAAACATGCCAGGTGGCAGTTTAGCAAGTCAACAAAAAGGTGAAAAAGCCTTCACATAAAAGAGGATTTAGTCCCATTAAAATACTTACCATATGAGTCGGAATAGATTTGAATATTGTGAGCATTTTTTCTAATGTAGATACAAACGAATCAACAGAATTTGGTCGAGTTATGGTGCTCTTGACTTCCGGTTTCCAAACGCTGCGTAGTACTGTGAAGGACCCAGGCGCTTGTTCATGAGCGTCATAACTTGACTGAAATGGTGCAGGACAGTAATACTATAGATCATGTGGATCAGCTAAAAGGGCACATTTCAGATGGCTAGGCTAATCTGCTTTGTTTAGCACTGGAGAATCAAGGCACTTTCACTATATTTCCGCCAGTACAAATGTTATGTTTTTACATGTTGTGTATGTATAAACTCTTTAAGTTATATTTTTATTATAACACAATTTTAACTCTGCTCTAATGCAATGCATATTATGATAATTTGTAGACTTTATACAGTGGTATCAGTTACTTTTACAACTAGGCAAATTGATAGACAGCTCTCGAAGCAATTTAAGGCAAACTATGAACTTGCTGATGTTGAGTTGGCAGTTTGGCTTCAACGTGAGTTAGTCTTGTTGTATGTGTGGCTGTCTGCATGCATTTTTCGTGGATTTTACATTAAATGATAAACGATTTGTTCTGTGTTCTCTCAAACACATGCTTTTGTGTTCATGCAATCGTCACGTAGTGTTCTGAAAATTGGTCTGTTCCGTTTTACTCTGCTTTCTTGATGTTAGCCCATTCACAGTAAACTGCGGGTTTTCTCGGTTTATTTTTCCGTATCCATTGTTAATTGGACTTCCAGGGAGCGAATGAGGGGACTAACATGACATTGAGGAGAGGTAAGTCGGTCTCGATAATGTTTGCTCTTCTAAAAAATACTAATCAGTTTGATTGTAACGCAATCCACATGATACCATATGTAAATAGTGCAAGAGATCGACACTCGTTGCAATAGGCATCAAACTTAACCAAAGGGGTTAAACGTCTTCCTCAAATTATTCCTGTAATTTAGATGCAAATCACTGGAGACCTCTGGTTTTTTTTAAATTCAAAAATACATTTTCATCCAATTTTCTCTTGCAGTAAACGTGGTCATTCTCGTGCTGCTGGCCGTGGCTTTCCTGATCATTGTCCAACGAAACCTTTTGAATCTTAATGACTTCTTACAGAGAGAGAACCCAGGTATGATATTGTGTTTTGTTCAGGAATCGTTAGCAGGTTGTCTGACATTGGCCTGCACCGGTCAGTGTGTCTGATATTTTCTTTGGTCAGTTTGCTGCGTTAATGGGCACGACATGGCAGGATTCAAGTCAAGTTGAATGATTAACTGTTAAGATTTCAGGGAGAAATGACATCAAATTAAAATGAATAACGTAATTTTAACTCATAATTTAACCAGATACAAAGAACACAATTATTAAACTTGAAAGTATTGTTTTATCTATAATTCACTTGTGTTTTATGAAAATGTAAATTATTGATATGTATATGTAATTGTAAGTACACGTAATTATGGGGGCCTAATCACAGAATCTAACTTAGTCAGCCTCATTTAGATACTTAAAAACTTCACTCATCATAATTCTAAGTAAATACTTCTTAAATGTACTTTTGACCAGTCATATTTATAATTACAGATATTAACAAATCAGTTATTTCTTTAAAAAATAATAAACCTTGGCATTTGCATATCTACATGTTCCAGTTATGACTTATCAAAATACTGACTGTAGATGGTAAATGGACTTGTTCTTATATAAGCACTTTTCTAGTCTAGAGACCATTCAAAGCACTTTACAACAAATGCCTCACATTGACCAAGCATTGGGGATTTCGGCCTAATACTCTTTTCCTGACACCCTGCAGTGGAATACAAACTTATGCTCAACGTGAAAGCGCATACTCTACTTCTGAGCCGCTGTGTTCATTCTTCATATTTGACCTGTGAAAGTAATATATAGATATCTACACAACACACCCAATTTTCCAGATATCTACACAAACTAGATAACTGTAACTAAGACTTGTCCATATTTTAATTGTAAAGATTTAAAGTCCTGTTTTAACTTGCTAAGATAACTTTTAAAATATATTTCATTTGCTCTGACCCATTAAATTATTTGCACACCTTTCAGTAATACACAGGATCACCTGTTAAATTACTTGTGTTAGCATTTAGGGGCTAAACACAAAAACCTAATTCAACAAACCAAGATGGAAAATCCGACTTCTTCCTGCATTCATGCAATGAGAGAAAATCGTCATACATCATAAATCTCACTAAATCAGATTCCAAATTGTTTAGTTGGCTACCAAACTACAATAATCCTTTGTCTTCTATGAACAACTTTCTTCCATTGACCCTATATGGTATTTCAGGCACCCTGGTAAATACCGGTTAGTTATGTCCAAGCAAGAATGAAGACGGGATTGCCAGTTTGAGTGTGTGTATCCTCACTCTTGATATCAAAAACTGCATGTTGATGGAAAGATTGACACTGCTGGGTTGAACCAGCCTGCTCAGGAGGTCAGAAACGGAGCACCCAAAACTGCAGGAACCAGTTAGTGTGCCAACCTGAATATTTCACTGGGGTTATCAAGTGGCCACCTTCCGTCCCAGATGTTATATTGAGTCCGACCCACAACCCTTCCAAAAGGTTCTGCCCTTCCAGAACCATGCAAAAATCTGACAATTTCTGCCTGCCACCAACCTGCAAGAACAAGATCAAGGGCTACTCTTCCAACTTATTCGTTCTTGTCATTGATTAGCCTATTCTTTTAGATAGTTTCTCTGGGGTTGATATCAAAAAGTAATATCAATACCCAATTTTAAAAATAGATAAATAATTGATCTACAAGGGCTCTTCCCATCAACGCCACCCTCCAATCGAGATTGGATAAACGAGATTATTAACTTCAGCAAGTACATTGCCCATTCCTGCTCCGAATTTAGAATCACGTCCAGCTTCACAATAGTGGACATGATTATCTGTGCAGCCTGCATTTGTGTGCCAACATCAACCAGCAATTTCCAGTCCCTTGCCTTCCCCCATTTACCAAGAGAAGGATTATGTGTATGTACTGTGACAGTCTGACCCTCCCACACAAAGCTGCATACTCTCTGTACTAATAGGAGACCTATTTAATTCAATATGCTTGATTTCAATCACACCTGCCAAATACTGGAGTGACCCTGCACTAAACTAACCCTGTAGCTTGACAAAATATGCTTCAGAATAACTGTGCCTGCACCCATCTGACTACTTGCATCTTCCCCTACCCATTGACTCAGGTGTTGCTGTTATTTTATGTTGCATAGATTATCAACTGCAATACATTATACTCTCCATGGCGTTATCATAGATTTTTGTGGACAGACTATGTACCATTGTCTCAGAATGGTCATATTTAGCCATCTTAATAAATAAGTGCTTCATCATAAAACATTGTGTAACTAAGACATTCTCTGAAACAAAGGTACTTTTATGTCTAGGTTATCAACTGAAATATCAGTTTTTCTAGTTGTGATGAGTAGACTCATGAGAGTGGATTAACCTGTTTTAGAGAAAAGGAAGCAAAAAATGATGGGATGGATTTTTTTCCCACCTAGTGGTACACTTTCAAAATCTATTTCTGTCTTGCTTATTTCTTCAATTTTACATAATGCAGCTTTTATGATGAGATTATTTACCAGAAAGAATACTTAACTGACTTGTCAAATCAAAAATTGAATATTTAAAGCCATTTTGGTGTCAAGTTTCATTGGAATTATAAGTATTTGTAATGGAATTGAAATTGCAGAGTTGAAACCTTTACTAATCTGAGCATGGGCACACATAAAGACACAGCCGGCATTTGGTTGGAGAAATGAGCTCGTTCAAGCTATTTTATCCAATTAAGAGATACAACTTTATAATATATGTGCGATTAAAAAGCTTTATTGTGTTCATTATGTCCAAACAAAAATACAGATATGTTTTGAACAAAGATATTACTCCTTCAAACTGAATCTTACGTTAATGTTTACTAAAACTCATTTAACACAGATGCCCTCAATATGAACCTATATCTTTCTCTTCAAGCAATGCACTTAAACTTTTATTGTGGCAAAGTTATATCTATGATATACCAGTGCATTTAACTGTGAACTGTTGTGAATGAAATTATGTGCATCAATACTTGTACTCATATTAAACCACCAGACATTTGCCATATGATCTGCAATGTGGTGTGATAACATTTTATTTAAGAACTTTGATGCCATCCTGCAAAAATGGTTACGAAGTAAGCATAAGAGAGACAAGAAAGTCACAACATCCTCTGTGACAGTAGGGCAATTTATTAAATCCCATTGTACAGTTTTAATTCAGCCAGGCCATTCTGTTAATCCATACTTGGAATAGGGTCTATAGGCTACATAGACACAGCTAGACACAGTGAATTTGCAGTTCAAATAATGAGCCACTTACTTTTCCCACCAATAAGCTTTCCCAACCTTTACATCTGTCTTTGCTAAGGCTTGTGCGCTGTTTAGCCAACTCGTATATCAGCCCTCAAATAAACCCGACCCATCTAAATGGAACATTATACCAGTCGACAGGAATATCAGCACCACACCACTGTCAGACTGTTGTTTGCATGGTTTTCTTTTTACATTTTAAATATGGCACGAGCATCATGAAAAAATTAAGTGAGAATGACTTCCTATTTAAATGTTTATGAAGTCCCCCAAAAATCTCTAATGAAAATGTATTTTTCCAGACACAGTGCCAGGTGGGATACTTCCATTTGAATCAGAACTGTCCCTGGACCATAGACTAGAGCTAGTGAGGACGGGGGAGGAAATCCCCGTCATCATCACTGCTGCTGAAGAGAGACTTGGTGCCGTTGTGGCAGCCATAAACAGTATCTACCAAAATACTAAAGCCAATGTGGTCTTCAACATCGTGACTCTGAATGATACAGCAGAGCATCTAAAGTAAGACAACAAAGCAAATAAAAAAATTTACACTCATATTGATATTATTATTATCGATATTATTCCATTACTCAATGAGGATATCTTTTTGTTGGACTCCTTAACGTTCTTTATAGACATGCACATGAAATAGATAACTGCACCAACTACTGTAAAATCATCCTCTCAAAACAATGCTACTATCTCTGGTGTTTCTTATGTGAGAACTATCTGGAAGCAATAAATTGGACTGCAGATGAATTCATGAAAACTGTCAATCTTAACTGCTTTGTCTAATTTGTTCATTTTAAACGGAGCTCACATCCGAGACCCATTATGATTTTTTTTCTTTTTTTATGAATCAAGAGTGTGGCTGAGTCAAACAAAGCTAAAAAATGTCAAACACAAGATTACTGTTTTCAAGCCTGAGATGCTCAGCGGTAAGATACCCAAGGATCAACAGAGCCTGGAGACTTTGAAACCGGTGAGACAACAGTCATTGTTCAGTATCTAGATAAGTGAGTACTGTTTATCAACTGTCATATTAATAACACCCCCCTGTTTTTCAGTTAACTTTTGCTAGGTTCTATCTGCCCGTGTATATGCCTGATGCAGAGAAAGCCATCTATTTGGATGATGATGTCATTGTGCAAGGTAGGAGACCACAAAGAAAATAGTTGGTTTATTTGGTTATGGACCTAATTAGTGTTCTGTCTGAAATAGCCTGTGCTCATCCAGAACCCACTGGATTGGCTCCAAATTCACCATTTCACATAGTTATAATAATGCCTGAGAAGCTATAATAGATTGTCCAGTCTTATAGAAAGTATGTGAGGAGTTAATTCAAAATCATCTCTTTGGTACCAGGGGATATCCAAGAGCTTTATGAAACCAACCTTAAACCAGGACATGCAGCTGCCTTCTCAGATGACTGTGATTCAGCATCTGTTAAGGGTATAGTTCGAGGGATGGGAAATCAGGTAAGTGCCTCTTTATAAAGAAGGAAACATGAGTTGGTTTTGTCAAAAGATAACTAATTTCATCCAAGACTTCTGTATCAACATTATCCCAGGTTTAAAGAATACCTCCACAATATTTTTATGGTGTATCCCTGTGTACTGCTCTTAAGAAATATGATTATGCCACTCATATTGTCAGTAGCTTAACATAGATGTTCCAGTATGGGTATTTACCTCACAAAGTCTGGCTCAGTATGGCATCTAAAAGGGGAGATGAACAGAAGGTGTTTATCTGTAGATGCTTATGCATAAAATAAGTTTTATCAAGATATGTCATGAGTTTACCACAGATAGTTCAAGAGTAGATTTGTCAAAGGGTGTTCCTTTCTCTGTGCTCCGTCATGAACCTGCCCAATTTTTAGCATGATGGGACTCTGTTGCTAAAAAAAATCCTCCACCTCTATACTTTTATTTTGAAGTGACTGGGTCTCACTATCCATCTTCCACAAGACCTGCAGCTGTTTGGATCATCAATTCTTGTGCTTGCATGCAATATGCGGAGAAAAGGGGTTATCTCATTCAGTTGCCCTCAACATTAACCCAACATGTTCCTCATCTGACCAACCAGGCCCCACTTCCGCAAACCCCCATCCTCTCCCCCACCTTTTACACCCACTTTGTGTCATATTTCAAAATCACATAGCTGGTTAAGCTCAAAATATGTGTTTCTTTAAAGCAGACTAGATAGCAGTTGATTACTTTCTGTTAATTGAAGGTGTGTATGTTTTTCCTTAGAATAGCTACATAGGCTTCTTGGACTTCAAAAAGGAGCCAATCAAGAAGCTTGGTATGAGGGCCAATATGTGTTCCTTCAACCCAGGGGTCATCATTGCCAACCTGACTGAGTGGAGGACCCAGAACATCACCAGCCAGTTGGAGCACTGGATGGAGCTTAACACACAGTAAGTCGGTGGCACCATATTAAAAAATATAATTGGATTTAGACAAACTTTTACACTTGGAGGTATAATTTAGAGGAACTGAATGGGTATCTTTTACATGGATTACATATAAGCTCTCATATAAATCTACACTTAAGGAAATACGCCACAAAGAAAAATATGTTTATCACTTGATCTAATTAAGGTGATTGATTGTAACTTTAGTTGAAACTCCTACTCGGTCATTAAAAGTATTTTTGATTTTATTTGTTATTTCACAAGGGAGGATCTATACAGCAAAACATTGGCAGGAAGCATCACTACCCCTCCACTCCTCATTGTCTTCTATAAACGTCATTCTTCTATTGACCCCATGTGGCATGTTAGGCACCTCGGTAAGTAATGGTTAGTTATTTAAAATAAATGAAGATAACCTTTTTTATCACCTTTGGGATATAAATTAAATATTGACCTTTCCCATGGACTGGTTTGTGGGGATGCTGGTCTCCTTTTCATGAAAAGCAAACAATAGAACCATTAGGGCCCAAAGTAAAATTTGCAGACCTCTTTTAACACTGCTGGATGAACCGTATGGAGAAGGGCATAAAGTCCCAATAATCTTGTTCAAACCTCATACTTTAATGATGCTGCAAAGTAGGATGTCAACCTCAATAGAGCATTCATCAATATCTCAACAGTCCAGTTAAAGCAATTTGTCATTATCAGATTCTGTAAAATCCAAACACACTTTTCGGGATTCAAGTTGACACCAAACACTATAGCTTTAAAATAATTGATTGATTTGTTTCCTATTTTCTTTTTCTTTTTTTTACCAAATTACACAAACGTTTCTTTTTATTAGGCAATACGGGAGCTGGAAATCGCTACTCCCCCCAGTTTGTCAAAGCTGCCAAGCTTCTCCACTGGAATGGACATTTCAAGCCTTGGGGTGGAACATCCTCCTTTTCTGATGTGTGGGACAAGTGGTACATTCCAGACCCCATAGGAAAATTCCACCCAGTGCGAAGACACACAAGAGACAGATAAATTGAAAGTAAACAATGTTGACTGGCAACCAACTAAGCTAGCCCAGTAATAGGACCACACCTATTGACTTCTCAGGAACAAACAAGTAAGACACACTACCACAGTAAACCATATACAACAATCCTGTAATCAGGGTTAGAGCTTTGCTTTATATATTCAGTAACTTTGTCTCAAGTATCACAATATCAAAGTTATGTAATCTGGTTACTTTCAGTTACTTATGGATTACCTCGATGCCTAATATGAAAAATGACAAAAGCAAAGATATGAACTTTTACTTAAGTGCATTTTATAAGACAACAAAACAATGCAACCTTAGAAAGGGTACACAAAGCTTTTATGCATCAAAACATGTAGCAAAAAGGCAATGCTGTTTCATTTAATACATATATTATAGGGACCCACCCTCTCTTTTTTTTACATCTGGTACATGAATTAATAGCATCCATGGTGCTTTTTTAATCAACAAATCAGGTCTCCACCTTCTGAACTGTCAAAGAGAACATATAAGAGATACAGCAGTAGGCCTATGGATTTCATTTTAAAATATAGGCAGAGCTTAATTGGTGCTGGATCCTGCCAGAACACGATCCGGGACCCCTCAGACTGGGACCGGCACCTAATTGATTGGATCTGGTACCTCCTTTTCACTATCAAAATCTGTAAATAAATTTTATGTATTTAATGTTATCTGTTCTGTCATTATTTTATTTCCTATTGAAGTTACTCATAAATAGCTTGTTTGCCTATTTGGGGGGCATTTTAAGTCTTAAAAGAGATGTCAGATCACTCGGTGACACCTGAGACATGTGAGTTATGTGCATGTCACATGAGCTAATGTGTTCTTGTGATTTTAATTTGGAAAATTCAAATAAAATATGTTGAATTTCTTCAAACCAATAGGCCAGCCTGACACCAAGCACGGGGATTTTAGCCTTTTCTTAAAGGTTGAGAGGGATCTGCTGAGTCTATTGGAATCTTTAAGGAAAGGCTAAAAACCCAGCTCTTTTGCGAATACCTCTGCACTTGAACTCGATTTAATGGACTTAATAAAAAGGGAGGAGGTTGTGGATTCTGCTTCTATCCACTATGTACATTGCCTCTAAGCACTACCTGATGGCACCTAGTCCTATCAGACTCGAGCTTTGCTTTGGGGCACTCGCATTGTTTACTGCTGACTAGATCCATGCTTATGTTTTATTAACTCTCAAATGTATGTCACTATGGATATAAGTGTCTGCTAAATGAAATTGTAATCGTAACATCAAAAGCAGGCCAAAGTTGTTTTGGCAGCTCAATAGGGTGTCCGTAATAGCGGAGATCAACAGACTTAGTTTGGATTTTAAGTCTGGTTACTTTTCTGATCGTAAATGGAACTGTTGGCCTTTATTCCCTTTCCCCTATTGTAGCAATCCACAGACAGAAGGGAAACAAGGAAGTGAGGGTACTGTAAATTAGAGAGAAGACTGCAAACTGTAAAAATCTATAGCTACATCCCATTCACCCGTCCCCCCTCCAACTTTGGAGGGATTATTGTAAATGCTCTGATGAATAAATAAATAATGCTTTGTTTGAGGGCACTTTTGTTTAATTTTAACAGCCAGCACATTGTGTAATGTACCCCAGGCACTGTGGATTTTTGATCCCCAACTCAATGGAAAAGGATGCTGCACACACACTGTGGTATTAGTTCAGAATGTGCCATGCTTGAAAGCTTCATGTAAAGGAATATATACAATAAGCTGGGCTACTGTTGATGAAGGTCAAGTAATCAACATAATGTCTGGATGCATGCGCAATAATCCAGGTAACCAACATAATGTTTCAGTTAAGTGCTTTATTGGCAAAGGATCAGAAAATAAATTCAATGAACATAACCTACTTTTTTGTTTCTTATCAAAATTATATCATTTGATTTAATTATAAACGTACAATTTTATGACTTAGGCCACGTGCCCATGCAGATACGGTGAGAACATGCAAACCCCACACAGAAAGGACTTGGTATGGGATTCAAACCAGGAACTTCTTGCTGTTAGCCAACTGTGTTAACTGCTGCACCCATACCCCAATGACTTGACTCTTTCCAAATAAAAATTCTACAAAGGGTAAATTGATTGTTTTTTAATGTGAAAGTATTTTCTATGTTCATACACATAACCAGGGATATCTCATTTCTGAACTTATTCTGATCACATTCGACTTAACCCACACAATAACCACTGTATTATTTAAAAAGCTAATACTGTGTGTTTTTTTCCTCTTTAGTGTGTTATATCGCTGAGACGTGCATTTAAGATGTCCACACCAAAGAGTGATTCTGTCCAACAGAAAACACTGCTCCTAAACTGTTTGAAACACATTACTTGTAGCTCAGATATGTTTCTGTTACTTATCTCTAGCATTGTGTAACACAATTTCATAATGTCCACCTACAGGCTAGTTTGGCCCACCCTCACAATACTAGATGGACCAAGAGTAGGAAGCCTCAAACAAAGCTTTGTAGAGCAGAAGCTGGTGTTATCCCTGGTAGGAAGTGTACCCCTGGCTGCTCCTAGGGTTGCAGCATCAAAAGTAGAGGTGAGATTTCCTAATGTATGCTCAGTAATCCAGGTAAGGAAATCATAGAAAGTTAAGAGGCATTTATTTGTCATTGTACATTGATACAGGAAAACGTGTTCTCTGCATTTAACCCATCTTATTGTATAGGAGTAGTGAACGGCTGTAACACCCTGAGGACCAGCTCTGGTTCGTTTGCCCAGTAGATTGGTCAGGGGCACAGGTGGGAGCATTAACCCTAACGTGCATGCCTTGATTATGGTGAGAGGAAGTCAGAGCACCCAAGAGAAACCCACACACATGGAGAGAACATGCAAACGCCACACAGAAAGAACCTGGGCTGGGATTTAAACCCAAAACCTTCTTGTTGTGCGGCAGTAGTGCTGACTGTTGCACCACATTGGATCAGCACACCTGGACTCAATATTCAGATTGCTTTAACCCTGGTCCTGATACAACCCTCGAAGCAGCCAGGGATACACTTTCCATCAGAGGGGGAATTCTGATGGTGCTAGCATCCAATGTAAGTGTTACTTTTTTCACACTTGGTATGGCTAGTCAGCAGGAAATGTTGTAGAGCACATGTTTGTTTGGTTCAGTTAATACCGAAAAAAGGGTTTCAGCCAGGGAAAAGGTTTTTATTGACTTTGTTATACATTTTATTTTGCATAAGCCTATAGTTTGTTATTCGTTAGAGGTGACTATTTGTATTGGCAATAGACTTTTAGACAGTTTTCTTCTTTTGCCTTGTTTCATTTCTTAGGGTTCACCGTAAGTGCCGTTACCCCAAGCCTCAACTGATCCATTCTGGAGCCTTGACCGATCAGGTATGGTCTTGTCAATCCACCTATTGATTTGGCAAAATCATATGTTGGATGCCCTTCCTTAAATAACCACTTACTCTATGGAGGGGACACAGGTAAAGTTCTGGATGCCATACAAGTATTCATGGACTTGCACGCACGCCTCATCAGGCAATTCTAGTTAGAGCAACAATGATAGACTCATGGGAGAACCAGTAAAATACAGGATGTTAATTTTGTAATGAATATTTTTTTAGGATTAGGGTTCAAACCCACCATGAGGTGTCAGGAAAGGCATCCAGCCTTAATCCCCCATGCTCCATCTAAGTCTGCGTCTGCCCCCACAGGGTGGGGACTTATCTAGACATATATCTGGTTTTTATGAAAGTGATCTTTAGCACCAGCCGGAGGGGAGGAGTTGGAACAGGTTTTGAGCAGGATGTGATGAGTCTGCAGAGATGTTGTTTTTCCCTTTCCAGACTTCAGAAATTTAATAGATCTTGAATAGAGGGCAAGTGGATGCCAACAACTTTCTCTTCAGACCTATCTGTTGAGGTCGGTCCCCGTCCTATTTGGTGGCCGATAAAACCCAGACAGTAATGGATGTGCAGAGGACAGACTAGATTATTACAGTATAGAACTGAATCAGCAGGGCCTGAGGCAGATTGAGCTTCCTGAGCTGACAGAGGAAGTATATTCTCTGCTGGGTCTTTCTAATGATTGTGTCTATGTTAGGTGTCCACCTTAGGTCCTGAGATTATGGGGCCCAGAAATCTGTAGGTTTTCACTACAGACACTGTGCTGTTGACTATAGTGAGGGGGGCAGTACTGGAGGGCTCCTCCTCAACTCCACTCTCATCTCTACAATTTTGGACATGTTAAGGTCCAGATTATTGTGACCGCACCAGAGCCAGCTGTCCAACCTCCCGTCCATACTTACTCATAATCATCCTACACAAGGCCGATGATGGCTGTCTGTAAACTTCAGGAGTTTAACCGACAGGTCTTCCGAGTTGCAGTCATTTGTGTAGAAAGATAAGAGTAGAGAGCACACACCCACAGGGGCCCCCCCGACTGTGGTTTTACATACAATGTGGCTGCTAGACTAAAAATTATTTCTGAGAGACCATTTACTTGCAAATAACTTTAACACTAGCACAATGCTCAAGACCAAGTCTGATGGTGGATGTTTTTACTTGACTTTTTGGTCCTTTGATATTACATTACAGGCATTTAGCAGACGCTCTTATCCAGAGCGATGTACATCAAGTGGTCAGTTAGGGGTTCAGTGTCCTGCTCAAGGACACCTCAACATGTTGTATGCAGTATCGAGGATCGACCCTGTAACCTTCCGATTGCCAGAAGACCGCTCTACCCACTGAGTTATGCCATCCCTAGAGTGCACTTTGTAGGAGAAATGGAAATCTCATGTTATGAAAACTTATTCACATATCTGAAATGACTAGCAAACATTTGCAGATAATTTTAGTTTACCTGTTACTTCTGAATATTACAAACACTAAACAGCTTTTTGGCTTGCTGATGTAAATGTATTTTGTATAGCAAACCCTGAATCATCTAAAACTTGTATATGTCAGAATTGTTCAAATGTATCCGACAATAAACTAGATATCTTGTTCTTCACTACTCACCAGTTCCCAAATTGGCTAATATTGTCTTTCATTTATCATGTTAACACTGAAAATTGAAGAAGCATTGTAGGATTATCACCAGCCACTCTTAATAAAATGCTACTTAAATGTGCATGAAACCCATCAAGTAACACAACTCTTCAGAATTACAAGTCTATTTTGAAGGAAAAAAAAATGACTGGCAGGGAGACTTCATCATTATATAAACCAGGTGAAAGCATTAGAAGTTCATTTATTAGATGTATGTATATATATGCTATTTACAATCTATTTCAACACAAGATGTCACACTGTGACCATTTAAAAATAACAAGATTTTGTTTTTGGCTTATAAAAACAGGTAAACGTTCAATGCCAATGAACAAGAGCCCAGTCGGACACAAGTAAACAAGGCCTCAATTACAACCTGCCATCAGGACAGGTTATGTTTTCTGAATAGAGACAATTTTGCTATACGTACATGACAAAAAGTACTGTGGCCCGGATATTGACAACTCAACCATGTAGGTCAGCATGAGTTTAAGATGAGGCAGCATTTAAAAGGGGATTGTTCATTTAAAATCTGTGTTGAAGTCATAGGCATCATCTGTACTGGCTGTAATGTCAGCAGAATGTAATGGGGTTCTCGGTTTATCTGAAAAAAAAAGGAAAGGATTATTTCAAAATGTTGCCATATGAAAGAGAGCATAGACCATGTCAACCCCCACTGTCAGGTGCCACCAATACTGTTTATTTTCAATTTCGCCAAGTAGTTAATCCCATTTCCCTGTTACTGTTATTAAAGCCTCAAACAATCAATGAGGTTTAGGACCTAGGAAAATGAGTAAATGTAATGACTAAGCAGGCAAAACAGACAAACAGCAGTACTGGTTGTAGCCAAGGACCTAATTGGGATGGAGTAGGGAATATTTTGCCACAAAAATTACCTTTGACCAGGGCCTTCTGTGGATCCTCCATCTCTTCATCTTCCAACTCTTCACCAATATCCCCTGGCTGAAACAGTTGTTCATATACTTAAATGTTGTGCATTATATTAAAGATAACATGTAAGAAAGAAATGACCCTCAAGAGGTCAAGCCAGCAGGATCAGAGTTGGATTAGAGGTCTTCATTAGAATAATCAAGACTTGCATTTTTTCCTCATTTCCATGCCGACTATACTTGATGCCATTTGAGAATATTTACAACACATGTAGTGGCTAAAATAATATAGCTGGATTGTTTTTTTCTGGTTACTTAAAACCAGCTAAAGGATATACACATGATTCAGTTTAACTTTGTTCTTAATATTCCTTTAATATAGGTAATGCAGTTAATATTACCTCTTCATTCTCAATGTCTGCCTTTTCCTCCATGGGTACAGGATCAGAGCTTTTCTCAGGGATGTCAGTAACACTGAGAAGGCCTTCAGTGGGACCTTTAGAAATGAAGCCAACACTACTGGCTTGACTGGGGAACCGAACATCTGCAGACAGAAATAAAGTTGGATTAAGTATTAGTCAGAAGCTTTCAACTCCTTTCCTCAGCTAGATTATCAAAACGCACTGAAATATGGAATAAACTGAAATAGTGTGGGATAGGATGTGGGATATAGCATGTCAAATGACCACATTTCAAATGGGTTTGCAAACTTATAGTTGACAGTAGTATTCATTACGTTAATAGCAGTTTTTGAGGGGAAAACATAACCTGTGAAAACCTTTAAAACCAACCTGAAATGACCAAATGGATACACATTCTATTTTTTTAAGGCCCCTTATGTTGAAAGTTATGTTATTTCGGTACCGTTATCCTCAGCTAATGAAAATTGGTTGAAGGTATACATGTCTTTGCATTTATTGACTTTCCATACCTTTCAGTGTGTTGTCATTGCCGGTTTCGAGTTTGGGTAAATCCCAATCCTTTTTCATCTCGGTGACAATGGCATCAGACAAGTAGGTGGGGAGACTGTAGTTCTCTGGCACCTTAACATGGTAGCTTAGCTTGGCTCTAGTAAAACAATACCAGATGCACAGGTGGAATAAACTTCAGAAGTCTTTATGAATATTGTTATTTATTGATTGAATTACCTCTATGAAAAAATGAGTATTCCGTACCACTCCTACTCTAAGGATAACAAAATTAAAACTAGAGTGTAGCCATCTAGACCATTATTGACATAAATATTGTACAGCTTTGGAATCAGAATTAGAATAGAGGTTCTCATACTAAAATCAGTATTAGTTTTTGTCCTCATTTCTATATTCATGCAGAGGCCAAAATTCTCCCCACTGACCCAATACGTTATAAAGAAGCATGAAGACTCACCCTGTACAATCATCGAGAAAAGCCGTAGCTGCTTGCTCTGTGTTTGGTACGCCGCCCTTACGCAATAAGCCATGTTTTTTTGCCAGAAGGGTTGCAAACTCCAGGGAGTTTCTGTAGTCTGGGATGTTATACTGGAGCATGATCTAAAAACAGAATGGTTGAGTTTCAAAGATAACCAATTCTTTTTTGCAGCAATTACTACATAGACATTTTTCAGCCTTTGCCCCAGCTTGACAAGTCTTTCCCTGCTTGTAGGATCTTGAATTAATCTGCTCCAGGTATTTAACCCCCCCATATCCTTAAAAGCTCCCCCCTTTGACTTTCCATAATTTGACTTTTTTTGCGCAGCGTGTTAAAATAAAACGGTTTGAAGTTATCATTAATAAATATCAACCAGGTTTTCTACTTATTAAATGTTGATATGCAAAGTTCAGTATTACACCAAGTGGTTTAGCTGTTTGGCTCTGGCCCGCTGCCAAACTTTCTGATCAGTTGCAAAAAACCTTTAACTTTTATTTCTACTTATGGAAACACGAGAAATTATGTTTTAATGTATCAGTAAAATGTAACTTTTTTTTACGTTTGTATGTCGCTTTCGTTGCATTAAATATCGGCAGAATACGCAGCCTTTGCCTACAGTGAAAAATCCCGGGGTAACATTTGAAAAGGATAACGGATGAAACTAAAGGTGCTGCTTTCATTTATGGAGGCAATATTATGGACCAGCATGACATCATAACAGATACAGAAATGGCTGCTCTAAGTAGACAGATACGGCATTAACTGCGTTGACTCTCTTTCTCTGATCTGCGTTATCAATCCATCATCAACTGCTTTTTTTCCATGGAATATGTTGTCTTTTTTACAAAGTAATTGCTCTTCTGTCATTCTTTTTGACCATTTTTGACAATTTGCTGAATTTGCAGCTATGTTTACAATCTTACATTACTTAAGGGAACAACAGACTCAAAGAAAATCATGGTAAAACTCAATTTAAACCCTGGCCATTCTCCAGAATATTAAACTATCCCACTAAATTGCAAAAACTCTGACCTGGGTCTGGTCACACTGTTTAAGCAGAGCTCTGACAGCCTCTAGTACACCCTCCTGCCCTTCTTCCACTTGCAGGCTTCTGAGGGCCAAAGAGGCTGGTGGGTTGGAAGGAGATGCCACGATACCGGGGCTGTCTATCATTTTCACATTCTTAGAGATATGTACATCCTGCATGAACCTGGAGGGGAGGGGTGACGTGACGTTAGAACTGATGCTTGGGACAAAATGCAACCAGGACATGCCAGTGATGTAAGTTCATGACAACTGAACAATTAAACAGGAATCTTTAGGATCTCTCAGTTCAGTATTTAGTCTTTATGAAAACATTTTGGCCAGATGTGTAAAAGGCAAAGCATGACAACAGAAAATGAAATAATGGTAATGTATAAAATAATTTGATCTTTCATACTTTTATACTTACATTTTTCCAAATGACTAAATTTTGATCAATATGTCAGGTTCCACAGAATAAGGCAGTAAAATATTACTCCACAAAATAGTATTTATACTTATTCTTGACTCACTTAGTGATGCCCCTCTTGACCCCAGCATTGCAAGCTTGGATCCCCTTCATACTGTTGATCAGACTGCTCTTTCCCACATTAGGGAAACCTGGGGTTGACAAAGCATGTCACATTTCATGATACAAATAGCTAAAAAACTGCTATACACCCAGAAAAGGTTAGTTTGTGATCACACTTCATACAGCAATGTGAAACAGCAGCACAAATAGCATATAGATGATGCAGTTTGATATAACTCACATTTGCATATAATTTTTATCTATATCCCTTTAAATACAGTACAGGACTCCAGACTAACATTTCACACTGGTGGGATCACTTCTGTGCTAAAACCTTACATAAAAGAATGTTTAATGTCCTAGAAATGTTTTATTATTCCTTGACCATCAAGTATCTACATATTTATGGTAAAATTAGAAGTGAGGCTTTATATGAAATAGAATTGTGCAACTTTAATTTCTCATATTTGAAGACAGTAGTGGCTGTAGGAAACTTTGTTTCCAGCACTAGAAAAACTTTATACATTTTCCTTGTTTATCCTCAACCAATGAAATTCAATCAGCCATTCCTATAGGAAAATCCTAATTATTTTCGGCTAGAGTGGCCAGTGAGAGCAAACCATTAAATATGAATGAACTGACTTACGCATCAGTTTAACGCAATTGGGCTGCTGGATCAGCAACCAATGATGTCAGCGAAGTTACACGATTGGTTGACTGCTATGATGTCACTGGTAAACAAGAGTGAATTTCTTTATTGGCCATGAGTCAACGCAGTCGTTCGCATGCTATTATATATTGCTCCCCAGGATACTACTAAAAACCAATCTACAACAAATATTCATATAATATTTAGGTAATAATGAAATAAATTGAAAAATGCACAAACCGAGTATTGGATAAACACTGGTTTAGGAACTCGGATGGGAAAGTATGTTTTTCTTAACAACCATTAATTCTGCAATCCCACCAGTGCTACCTTTGGGGAGAAAAAACACTCACTTTGAATAAGTCATCTTAAAATGTGACCAATTGATAGCAGTCTGGAGTCCTGTAGATTCAGAAATGTTTCACTGTACAGTATAGGGAAGCCACACAGACACTTACCTACAATACCCACTTTGAGAGAGCCTTCACTCTTTTTGGCCACTGCATAACTGTCCAAGAGATCAAGTAGACAGCTGCTACCAAAGCATGATGCTCCTCTGGATATGTCCAGGACTGGGTTGGAAGTCCTGCGCTTCTTCCCTTGCTGGTATAGAAATCAGTGAAATTATTTGGGATAATGCCACACCAAAATATGCTCTTGTGTCGATATAGAACTTAGGGATTTATTATTGATGTCCTTGAAGTCTTCAGGATCCTTTCTGCTTAAGCTTTTCGCAGCACGTGAAATGAACCTTCCATCTTCTGCATTGTTTAAAATCTACTGCTGGCTTCTTCGGTATGGTTTGTGTAAATTGCAATAAACCCACTGACAATTATGATAAGAGCAACAGATGATACTCTAATAATGAAGGGTTTAAAGAAGCAGATTTTTTTGACTGATAAAGTGGTTCCAAGTTAATTAACAATCTTTTTTGGTTTAGCGAGCCACCTTAAGATCCCACATCAAAATCTTTGTTTATCTATAATTTATTGCACACTCTCTTAGCATAGTTTGCCTGAAGACTTTTTTCAGTGTTCACCAAAACATCAAGCAGCACTGGTGTGTCACACAGAGCCAGTAAGATGTGTTGGTTCAATGATTATCTTGGAGGTTATAACCAATTTAAACAGCATAATAGGCTGCTAAACCTTCTCAGTCCTCCATTATGACAGACAGACACAAACGAGCAGGCTGACTGGATTAAAGAGTTCATTAGTCTTTCTATGTTATCAATGCCATCAAAATATGCCATAGAGGTTCCTACCACAGTTTTGTGTTGAAGCTGTGTGGATGCCTTAAAGGCTACTACTGGAAACTCCAGCCCAAGACACTGAATCCACTTCTTCACATTTTCCTTTGGCACCAGATCTAAAATGAAGGGAGTACATTTAAAGTGGTGCTAATTTGTTGCCATATTGATGTGAAAACCACACCAGATGGTAAATTGACTTATTTTTAAATTAAGTTTTTCTAGATGAGAAACCACCTGAAGCCCTTTCAGTGGTCATGTCTACCATACATTTACCAACCATGACGGGTAAAGGCCAAATACGCTTTTCCCGACAATCATCAGTGGGACCAATGCCCACAACGCCCAACATAGAGGTCTGTGATTTACCACTCAGCCACCCCAACCCCAAATGTCCTTGACAAAAATTGGTTGATATTTTACCTATTTTATTCAAAACAAGGAGCAGCTTCTTATTGCCTTCCCGGTGCAGCACAGCCTCCTCCAGCTGTGGGCACCTGTAACCCAGAGGATCTCTGGCATCCAGAACCTCCAGTATAACATCAGATGCATCTATTACCTGAAAAGAAAATGATCAGTGGTTCTTGTCAAAAAAATAATTTCCTTCCACACAGATTTGCTACATCACCAGTGGATTACAAAAAAACCATTGAAACAAAGTAAAAACCATAATTCAAGCAATTCACTCCAAACTCTTAATATTTATAATAACTGCTCAAGTTGAATCCAACACAGAATGTAATGTCTAGGTTTATCTTGGTCTATAGATTTGTTATGACAGAAGTTTTTAAAAAATCAGGACATTGTGTCAAGTGTGATCATAGGCTGGGAATCATCATAGTTTCTTACATGTGAAGTAAATAAATAGCTTGGTTTACCTTATTTAACTCAGAACAAAGGAACCGTTTTGAACCCGTATCTTTAGTTATACGTTTGCCTGCCTTTTTGGCATTCTCATCCTGTAGAAATGAGACAAACACATTTAAATACTGCAAATATGTCAGAACATAATACATTTTGAATTATGAATGTTCAATACAGAATATATGTTTCCCATTACCGTCCGAGCCTTCTTAGCCTTAGGATCAGCTTCTTTACTTGTAGTTTCTTGGTCCTTCTTCCTTTTCTTTGCCCGCTCTTCTTTTTTGATTACCTTCTTTTTCTCCCTTTCCTCTTCAATCTGCAAGAAAAAGATTTTTCAATGAGTTCACATACAACAGAAAATGAGTGTTAGTTATTTTCCATCCAAAGTCATTTAGAAACATTTGTTTAGACTGTTATGCATTTGTTAAAGCCATTACTGGTAAATAAGTGCCTGTAAGGTAACAATAAATAAACATGGAACAATTCCGGGAGAAAATGCCTGGGTTACAAAGCTTGAAAGGTGATTACTAAGGGATGGTAGGTGCTCACTAGTTACTGCAAGGTAGTTACATGGCGTTCAGCAACTATTGGATATCCAACAAATACCAACATATAACAGAGATCAAACAATAGTCAAAAATAATCAGCCTTAGATGGCTTATCCCTTGTCAAAGGAAAAATGAAAAATTGAAGCAAGTTTGTTTAATACTGGTATGAACCTAAAGTCACAACCAGAGTGTACTAGCTAGATTTTAGCTAGCACACGAACACCAATTTCACCATTGGAAGTACCTTTAATCGTCTCTGCTCTGCTTCTCTGAGAACCTCCTCTCTGAAGGGAGCGATGCTAGGTACTCCAGGATCCTTTTTCACATGTTTGCTGGGTCCTTTCTTTTTAGACTCTTTTCTTAACTTCTTGTTGTGTTCTCGAACCTGGATAGTGAATAATATTGGGGGGGTGTCATGCTTTTTAAATTTCTTCAAGGCGTTATCAATACAAAGTTAATACAAGCAACACACCAAAAATATAATACACAATGATAACATATTAAAATAACTGTGGATGTGTTTTGATTAATGAACTGAATATTGGTGCAGTCCGATTTGTTCAGGGGGGCAACAATGGAAAAGGCCTTCACTATAGGTAATTGGCAAATTGACTTTTAATTATATAGCGCTTTACTAATCTAACGACCGCTCTAAGCGCATTACAATGGATAACATTCACCCAACTAGGCGGCGGGATACTACAGGACACAAATACATCCATCCATTTAGAATTTAAAACAGTAACTAGCTTAATTTGGGTTGAGCAGCCACATGACAATTTGACAGTGACTTAACGTGCACGACGTTCCCTCAGAACCCACTTAAATTATATCTAACAATAATACTTGACGTCTGAACTTACCTTTTTCTGTATTTTGTATCGTTTTGCACATGTTAGTCGCTTACTGGCTTTTCTTAACTCTGAAAACAAGAAAGAGAGAAGCTCTCTTGATTAAATGTTAAAACCAGCACGCGGCTGTTAGCTACTGCTATAGCAGCGTTAGCTGTTCCACCAAGTCAGCGTTAGCCCGCTGTCTTACATGAGTCAACCGCAATATGTGCTAGTTTGAGTTAGTAGGTGGCTCCTTAAATAAATCCCTGCGGGCTATATTCTAAACAAATGTATATTAAAGCACGGATATTTTGACAGAGCAATTGTTATCTACTTACTTGGCCGTTTCATTGCAGAGCAATTCTACGCGACTGTGCTCCCTCACACGTGGAGGAGAGAAAGACCTTCTGGGACGTCTGCCCATCTTAATGTAAGGTTTTCCGGTTCCAGCGTCCCCTACTGGACTGGAGGGCTCAACTCCATTTGAGTCCGTTCAAAAATATTTGAAATGCTACAATAATTATATTATCATTAATAATCCATCCATCCATTGTCAACTGCTTATCCGAAATCGGGTCGCAAGGATTATTATCATTAATAATAATAATAATAATTAAAACGCATTTTGATTAACATGTAGAATGTAAATATGCCATATTTAGCCATCACACTAAGTTTCATCTGATGTCCTAAGCATTTAAGGATTCAGCTTCTAATTCAAGGACACCTCTACTCAGTTTCTGAAGGAATCAGGGATCAAACCAACAGCCTTCCTGAGCTATGCCACCCATGATGTGTAATTTTAAGGCAAAAATATCAAAAAACACTCCACATCTGATTGTATACTTTATTTCAATTATCATTGCGGGTGGCATAGTGCTGGAGGTAGGGCAGTCATCTAGTAATCAGAAGATTGGTACTTTGATCCCAAATCTTTACGGAAAACGTGTCAAAGCGTCCTTGAGCATGACATTGAACCCCTAAGTGCTCAACCCCATTGATGGTCAGGCCAATATTGGATTTAAAAGATATTCAGGGATGTGTAAGAAGGCCAGTGCTCCAATCAAAAGCCAGTCAACATGAAGCGCCTATAAGGTAAAAAACCTGCTCACCATCTACTGAATCTCAACAATATACTCAAGGTGCCAAATCCTGGTGTCATGGGATTCATTCAATTCCACTCTGATATTATGTGAGGACTGAGACAAAATCTCTTACAGTATTGTCACACCTTTAATTACGTTCATGAACTTACAGGTAATCATAGACAGCTAGATATGCACCATCTTATACCTTGCAGAACAAACATACATATCCATTACATTTACAATGGTAAATGTCCAGTTTCTACCTCATCCTCTTCAGAAGAAAAGCTCATCTTTTTGCTTGACTATCATCCTGATGGATAACAGCACTTGCTCTAAGAGTTCATAGGTCAGGTCTCTCCTTATCCCCACCTTCTAGCTTGCAAATCTTCAGGACTGTTAGGTTTTGCTTATCAAACATGTAGCAGACTAGAAAGCCACTATATGAGAACAAGTGCATGTACCATTTAACATTTGTTCAATGGCACTAGGTTTGATTTAACACAATGTTAAGCATCAGCTCAAATAGCTGAACTATGTTAAACATGGTGCACATTGGTCAAAGATTAAATGTAACCCATACAGTTGCTATGAAGATTGATGGGCCAATTAACTTCATTAACAAGATATGAACTTTCATTAACTTGTCTGTTACGATACCCTGGAGACACAAAATGCTAGATGGCATATCAGTTTCTACAACTGAATGAAAGCATATCTGGAATATCTTTACTATCCCCCCTTTAAAAAATCAGTGCAGATGAACAATGGTAATCTGTGTCAGTTGTCCACCAATGTTGAGACTTCAGTCCAAAATCTTGGAGTAGACTGTGTTTAGATCCAAATTGTGTTTTATTCTGTATACACATCCATGCATGCACGTCCATTCTGGGAGAGAGATCCCTCCTCTGTTGTTCTCCATAAGTTTTCTTCCTATTTTTTCTCCCTGTTTAAGTTTTTATTTCAAGGGAGTTGTTCCTTATCTGATGAGAGGACTAATGATAGGATGATTTGTTAGTGTAAAGGCCATCGCAGCAAACTTATGATTATGATGATAATAATAATGATATTATATTACTATTAATAATAATAATAGGCTATAAAAATCACATTGATTAGACTTAACTATTTTGGAATCTCTGTGACCACATTTTTTTGTTAAAATCTTACTGTTTGTTTATGAAGTCGATCTCACTCCTCATTGTATCTTGTGAATGTCTATGCCCACTAAAGTTCTTATCTTATCCTTCCCAAAGTCTTAGAATCACCTTCAATTCCTCAACTAATCCGATCAGCTGAATCTTAATTCTTTTAAACATATGTATCATTTATATTTCGTCTGGCTTTTGATTCTATCTGTTTTAGTCAACTTATCTTCATGTGGGTCCGTACCTACATTCGCTTGCTCGCCTGATGTAAATGAAGAATTGGGAGCGAACATCCTTTGTAGTAGCACTCTGTAAGTAAACTTGAGTTCATAGATTATGTCAAAATATATGACAGTCTCCCAACTCGAACAAACGCTAGAGCAGAACACATAAGCAGGTAAACATATCAAACATCACACATTTCCACGGTGGTTCAGCCCGATTCGTCATCTCCAAAAACACCCGAACCAGTCCAAAAGCAACCTTTTTCCACTGTGCATTTTTTAAGCATTACGGTAAAAGAAGGGATGCCGTGTCACGTGACCAGGCTAAGCATCTTTTTTGGTCCATTTTGGATGATAAGCGACTGACCCTGTCCAACCCCCCGAAAATGACCAAATTGCAGTTTTTAAATGTCTTTTTGACTGAGCGCCTCATGCTTGCTGCACAGGAGATTTACAAATCCGTTGAAGACACAATTTTGGAGTACCAGGAGGAGATAGCGCTCAGAGAGCGGGAGAATGACCATCTGAGGCGCAGACTGCGAGACGCTGGAATTGAAATATGGCCAGGTTAGCTTTCCCCCTGCATTCCCTGCTGGCTGAAGTTGAAGCCTGGCCCCACATTAAGTACAGCTAGCTCTACCACTGGAATGGCTTTGATGCATGGTTTCATTCCGGTGGCTGCTTGCTAAAGGGTTAAATTGTTATGGACTTTTTTTTCGGTCACCGTTATTGCGGGCCCCAAGTGCCAAGCTAGCTAACGGCTCATAGCGGTCTAGTTTACCTTAACTGTTATTACGATGCCACAAACACGTTAGCTAGCATTGTAGCTACCTTTGTTCGTTAGCCCGTTAGCTTTAGATGGCTAACTGGCTTTCTCAAGTCCGCGTTTAGCTGTCATTGTGCTGATGCTGCCTGCATATGTTTGCGTTTGTTGCGGCACTCCCACTTTAACTATATTCCATCATTATGGTATATACACCTTTGTTGTAGCTTTTAATCGGGGTTGATAACATGTCTTTCCCATCTACTGTGCTCTCAGACCGTCCATCCATGGCACTGTTGGATGATGAAGATGGTGAGCATCCCCGGCGTGAATGGAGTCCAAGCATGGGGCATGAAGAGCGTCTTCCTCTCCCGATAAAGGATAAGCGAGATCTCAGAGCTAACCAAGGGGATGATCAGCTCCGCGGGCATGGGTCCTGTGGCACACCAGAGTCTATGTTCACCCCACCCCGTGTTGGCAATGAGTATCCCCAAGATACCCCTCACACATCAAACCTCCCTCAAAACCAAGGTGTGGAAAACAGAGATAGGGATGCAGGATCTAGGGGTTCATCAAGACACGTGAAGGCAGAAAGTGGGGGAGGACACAGAGGTTCTACCTCCTCTAACAGTGGCCCTCAGCCCCTTGCCCCAGTCAACCCAAACTGCTCAAATGAGAATAACATTGATATCATTGGAGTCGAAAATGGAGGACAGATAGTGGGTTCTAAGGGAGCTGCTGGAGGTAGCAGAGGACAGGGCTCTCACATGCGCAACCAAGGTGCCAATGCTGTGGACTGCCCTCATCAAAAATCTCCTCTACAAGGTCACATGTCATCCTTCTGCTGCAAAGTGTGTGGTGAAGCTTTTAGTCATATCGGTCACTTGCATGTTCACGTGCAGGTGCACACACGAGAGAAGCCATACCGTTGTGGTGTGTGTGGGAAGTGTTGCAGTTCCTCCGGCAGACTCCAAGAACACCAGCGCAGCCACACAGGAGAGAAGCCCTTCCGATGCCAGATTTGTGGAAAGGGCTTTACTCAGATGGCACATTTAAAGGTACATATGAGGATCCATACTGGAGAAAAGCCTTATAGTTGCCCTGTGTGTGGCAAGTGCTTTAGTCGTTCTGACAAAATCAAAAGGCACCTTCAGACCCACAGCCGAGAGGGAACCTACTTCTCAGGGCAATGAAATAACTTTTGTACAATTGCCTGATTTGTGAAACATTGAGATGGGACACATTTTGAAAGCTAATATTGCTGCCATTAAGCTGAGTTTTTTTCTTCCTTATTTTGAAGAACTAGGAATTCTGCAACTCTTAGAATGTTTTCATCTAACCTAAAACTTCTCCATGCCATAGTCCCAGCAATAGATTTACATAAGTCAGTTTAACATGTCATTGACTTACTTTTTTACTTGTCACTGAATATGACATTTTTAAGACACAGTCTGATGTATTAGCTAGCCTTTCTAAACTATTTAGCCTTTCTTAACTCATAATTAGCATGATAAAGTCTTCCACACATCTTGAAGCTGAGATGCTTTCAGAATTACAACAATGTACAAAAATATAGTCTGTTTTTCTCCCATCAAAAGCATTCAGTTACTTGGGTGCTCAGTTCACATTTGAATTTGAAATGTTACCAACTAAAATGTTAAGTATGGACTAATCATTGGTTTACTACTTGGAAACAAGAAACAGACCACTTGAAATGATCACCATCACTATTTCTTTGATCAACACAACTTATTTGTTATATAAGGCCAAATTGAGATAATAACACATTTAGACAGACTTTCATAAAAACTGACACCCGTCCTCTTGAAAATATGGAGATGTGCCCAAAGACTTGAATCCAGTGTACCTCAGTTATTAAAAGTTAAATGATCTAATAGTTGTTTTCATCCAAATTATACAGTTTCAAAAGTTTCAACACCCCTTGATGCCCTTTCCATGAAGATTTAAGAGTGGGTTATTACTTTGAAAAATTGGGTATACTATCAGATATTATGTTTGCTAGGTTTAATGTGCAGTCAGCGTCCTAAAGCCTGCCTTAGACTGATTGACCATTTTAAACTTTTTTTTAGATTCCCTTATCAGTCCTACAAGGGGAAATTTGGAATTCTCTGCATTTAACCCATCCTATTGTATAGGAGCAGTGAGCTGCCACCATATGGCGCTCAGGGAGAAGTTAGGGGTTCAGTGTCTTGCTCAAGGACACCTCGACATGCTTTGTGCAGAACCATGGATCGAACCTGCAACCTTACGATTGCCAGACGACCGCTCTACCCACTGAGCTATGCCGCCCCCTGTTGCATTTTGAGAGCTGAGCACTGCGATCTCGTGTTTATAACTTCATGCTGTCCACTAAAATGAAGAAATTATATTGTGAGACTGCTCTATTTTGTAAGGTATAGTTATCTTATTCTGTAAAATACCACTAGTCCAGATCTTTCATACATTTAGGAATTTTGTGGTGTCATAGCGCTTTGAGAGGTCACTAAACTAGAAAAGCGCTATTTAAAAATAAGTCAATTTATCTTTTTTTGATGATCTGCACTATAGCATCTGTCCAACATGATGCTAAAATTTACTTAGCAACAGGGCCATACAGTATTACCTGAAGCTGTTGTCTTTCGGGAGGGTCAATCTACGGAGATCAATATGTTCAATGATGTTACTAATGGTTCTTTAAATGTCTTATTTTTTTAGAGTGCTCTTAGCTGTGGATGTATTTATGAACTACTGGTTAGCTCATCATTGAATCAGGTACTAGCTCAGTTCCCACTGCCCACTCTGGACTGACCCTCCTGAACAACACACCACACCAATATCTATCTCTTCTCAGGACTAGTGCTGCATTCATGTCATGTGGGGATAATTGCAAATATTTGTCCAATTAAGAGCAAGACTGCTTGTCAGATCTCAGGGTTATTTAATTTTTCCGTGAACTGTTTCTCTAGCCCCATCCCCATGTGTTGAAATAAAGTTGAAAACTCAATTTAATGAACGAAATATACCTCAAAAACTGTAATGATTCAAATGTAGGATGAACGAATTCGCTTGGTGGGAGTTGGTGAATAAAAGGCACATAAGAAATCATAATGGATGATATTCAAATAGCCCAGAACTTACATCATGCTTAAGTTGTCCATCCATACGTCATGAATGCAGCACGAGATGACAGCAGAACGTCCTTGGAACCAACCAGCATCCTACTCATTGTCCAGTTTGAGACAAATTTTCTCCTATTCACCCAATCACACACATTTCACTGTACAGTGTTGTATTACTGTCTATTAAATGTTATTTTTTAATAAAGTAGTAATTGAGTATCAATTAGAATTTAGTCTGGTGGTGTATAAACAAAGATATGTTGAGATCTAGAGAGTATATTAGACCAACAATTATGTTTTACTGAAGAAAGAAGTTATGGTTACACATTGGCTTGCAATACTGCTGGACCATAATCAACGAGCCCCAGTCACAGAGTGTGTGGCACCAATGCCTTTTATTTGCCATACTTTGTGAATATGGCATCAACCTGTCCTTAATAGACAAGACTGGAGGGATGACACAAGCTCCAGGTTACAGCCTCAGCTTGCCCCTAATAAGCTGAAGCATTACCATCCAGTATTTGCAGTATCAGGTTCTGAAATTAGATATCCCACACATTGTGTTTTAACAGTTCAGAATAATACTCAAAGAGATTCAAGTGTGGAGCCATTATATGAACTATGGCCTTGTAATAATCCAAACAATTTCAAACACATTTTATACATACACTGTATATGTGAAAAAGGTAAAGATACGAGACTGGGCTTAACTGTCTCTTAAGAGGGAATGACCTATTCATCATATAAAACATTGCAAATTGTTTAATCAAATTACTTTCCCCTCACATTCAACATGTTTCAACTAGCTTCTACAATCACGCATTATTTGTTGTATATATTCAAGTATTTCAATTTGTCATCCGGCTCAAATCAAAAGCACATTGTGGAGGAGAGAAAACATGGTGGAGCAGGTTGTTCCGGCCGCCAGCAGCAGCAGCAGCAGCAACGTTTTCGAAGCAGTTTACATCTCCATGGCAACAGCAACGTCTCAGATTCACTCCAGCATTGTGGATAGTGTCGTACAAATTCAGGACGTGGATCACTTCTTTAAAACGAGGCTGCAATCACGACAATTTGTGATTTCTCCAGGAGCATGTACCCCCGTTTCACGATCTCATAAGTCTACATTACTTTATGGCTCACGGTAACAATCCCCAAGGTGGCCTTTTTTTTACGACATAACAATTCAACTCGCCTCTTGCCACACTCCTCCCATCCCGGGATCTCTGGTGTCGCACCGTATGACGTCATGTCCATTTAAACGGATGAGCTAACCGACGATACTCACTAACAACAATGACAAAATTGCAATATTTGAACTCATATTTGACCGAGCGTTTGATGCGAACTGCGGATGAGATACTTCAGGTGGTCGCAGAGACGTTGTCCGAGTTCCAGGATGAGATCAGCCGTGCGAAAAGTGAAAATCAATACCTGAAAAGACAGCTTCTTGCTGTGAGCAAGGAAAGAGGACAAGGTATGACAATATTTACCCGGGAGGGGGGTCTCTTTGCAATGAATGAGAAATTGTTGCGGGAAAGCTACTTTTAAAGCTAAAACTGCTGTGCGCTGGAGCTTTTCAAACCCGTTCAACTTTGTGACTAAATACGTACGACAATATTTATGTTGACATGTTCTCTCTTGTAACAAATCTGGAATCATAGCCGCCCGTTTTTAACCCTGTAAATACAAAAGAACCCTCATAAATCAGGAAGACTAAATTGCTACATGCCATGCTTTGCCTGTTCAACACCGTGCTGCCTTTATGCATTTTCAGTAATTATCTTCAGTAACTTTCTGAAGGAAATTACAAGAAAGTTGAGTTAGTTTATCTGGGTACAGTGTTTTGTGGGTTTATTGGATATAGCAATGAACGCTATATCCAGATGAACTGATTCAGTTTATTTTTTTGATAAAGCTGTGTTGCACAATGATGTGTGTGTGTGTGTGTGTGTGTGTGTGTGTGTGTGTGTGTGTGTGTGTGTGTGTGTGTGTGTGTGTGTGTGTGTGTATACAGAGAACAGGAAAACAACACTCCCCAAGCAAAAAATATAACTTCCCTCAAATTCCCTTAGCTATCTTACCAATCAATTTAGGAGTCATAAATATATATTTTGTACACAATGCATGCTCAATATTCCAGGCAATGAAATCCCAGAAAATTGAATCAGTTCATCTGGGCAAGAATTTAATGGGAGAAATGTTTCATCACTCTTCTAAGTGACTCTCAGTCTCAACTGATTGCAGGTATCCCTAACAATACAGCGGCATAATGGCCAAAAACAAGGATTGGTTTCACAAAAGAGGTGAATCAGTTCATCTGAACAAAATATTTTGTTGAGAGAAATGTTTTGATGCATACTCAATAATCCAGGTAAGGGAATCACATAAAATTTGAATCCGTTCATCTCGACATAAAGTTTTATTGAGAAACATTTCACCATTCATACAGGTGACATCATTAGTCTTCTGAGGGGGAATAACATAACATGGTGACATTATAAGAGACCATTGTTTCATCACCCTCCATGATGATGTCCCTCACCTTAGTCACAAAACCCATGGTGTTCTGAATATGATGTTCATTATTGCCTACCAATGCGTTAAGAATAGATGCCAGAAATCTTTTTTTTTACATTTTAGATTCCCCTATCCATCACACAAGGGTAAATTTGCAATTCCCTGAATATTAACCCATCCTATATTGTATAGGACTAGTGGGATGTCACCACAGGGAGCAGTTAGGGCTTCAGTGTCTTGCTCAAGGACACCTCAACATGCTTTCTGCAGGACCGGGGATCAAACCTGTAACCTTCCGACTGCCAGACGACCGCTCTACCCACTGAGCTATGCCACCCCTAATGATGATAGAGATTTAGAGACCTTATAATTGACAGAGTTAATCAACACGGGAGAGCTAACACATCAGCCCAGGCCTATTCAGTCTACATCCATCTATTAGCCAGTGGCCACTCTTTCAAAGAAGAGGGTACATCCTTTTGACATCTCCATGTGATGATCTGTACACCCGTGTAGCCACTGGAACAGTCTTTAAATGGGTCCTGACCATGAAGTCCTGGGCTGATGAATTAGCTCTTCTGTGATGTGCCATCCTGTTTGTCTTGATGCATGCTCAAATTGCTATCCCCAATTAACAAGTCATGGCAATCCTCCTGACCATTAACAGCCTACACTTTATTATTCTGTTTGTGCCGAGGGACCCAATTCTTGGGGTGGACTGACTTTTGATACAGTGTGTTTTTGAAAGCAACTGAGACTGTGGATGTACATCAGGGAAACCAAACCGATGCTTCCCAAGAGGATGATATAACAGAAGAGCCAACACATCAGGGCAGGACTTCAGTCTACACCCATCTACAGACTGGTGGCCACTCTTTCAAAGAAGAGGTTATGTCCTTGTGATGTACTGTTGTAATTGATGTGTACATCCAGGATAGGGAGGGACACTGGTTTGAAAGGGGTTTTAAAGAGGCCATCTATGTGAAGAGGGAACTACTATCCTTGACCGGGGGGGGGGTTAAAGTATACCATCCCCATCTGTGATTGCAACTATTTCCCAATCCTTGTGTACAGTACCCAATACGGCTGAATGTGCAGTCAATGGGCAGCTTGCATATGAAAGGTTCCAGATGTTTATTGTCATTCCCGTTGTAAAAGTACAGTTGTGTGAAATTCTTGAACCATCCTTTGTTATGGTTGGCATGCAACTACGTTGTTGATAAGAGTGGGGATGCCTGCAGTCAGCTCAGAGTTAAAATGTCACCTGTATGAGTGAAGAAACATTTCTCAATAAAAATTGTTGTCCAGATGAACTGGTTCACCTTTATTTTGTGAATCCAGCACTTTGTATGTGTTTGACCATTGGGCTATTAAAGGCCTAATATCTGCATGGTACCTATTAACTGCTCAAATTGACACCTAACATATTTCTGAAATATTTATATTTCATGTTGCAGCATGTTCCTTGTGGGTTGCAAATATTCCACCACCTCCTGAGGAGCAACATGATGAGCTGATTCACATTCCCACTGTGTGGCAGCAGAACCTGCTGCCTCTACAGTCTAAAGATGAGCCAAAGATTAGAATATGGAAAGAGGAGGAAGAAACTCTGGAACTGACTTTAGATACAGATGATAGAAACCTCCAAAGGGCTTTTTGTGGGAAAATCGATGATGATGATGATGATGATGATGATGATGACGATAGCGTTGCTCAGCATCCCAGGCTAACCCACATAACACATTCTGAGACTGAGGAATGTGACACTCAAACAATTGATCAAATTAAAACGGAACCTTTTGGCGATGACCAGCCAATCTCGGCTCATAACACAGAGTCTCTTCCTCCAGAAAATGCGGACTATTCCAAAGCTGAAAAGAAGTGCCATGTAAACATTTTACAGAATGAGAAGGATTCAAATGGGAAAGACCAAGAAGAACACTTGTCACCAGTCCACAACAACCTTAGTAATGACTGTACAGTACAGCAGCAGTCCTCTCCTCCATCAAAGTACCTCAAGATGCAAATCCAACCCCATACCAAACGGATATCATCCCGTTGTGGTGTGTGTGGGAAAAGCCTCAGTTCCTATGGGAAGTTAAAAGAGCACCAGAGGCTCCATACGGGTGAGAGGCCTTTCTGCTGTGAGTTCTGTGGGAAGCGCTTCAACCAGAACTGTAATTTAAAGGTTCACTTACGGGTTCACACAGGAGAGAAGCCATATCCCTGCCCATTATGTGGAAAGGGCTTCAGCCAGTCCAGTCAAGTGAAGATGCACCTCCGAACACATAGGTAAAGCCTCGAGGTGGCGACAATTTCAAGAATTTCAAGAAATCACTCAAGGAGAGTGATTTCAAAAGAGAACTTCAAGAAGTTCTGAAAGTTTTCAGTCAATTTGTATTTCTTTTTAGTCTTATAAAGATTTAATAGACATAAAATACCATTTCTTTGATAGAATAGAATAGAATTCTTTCATTTGCCACACAACCCAGGGCGGTGGAATTAGTTCCCTGCATTTAACCAATATACTATTGTATAGGAGCAGTGAGTGCAGCTGCCACACAGCACCTGGGGAGCAGTTAGGGGTTCTTGTCTCGCTCAAGGACACCTCAACATGCTTTTTACAGTGTCCTTAGTTAAATGTCCCTTCTTTTTACCACATCATTAAATACAATAACAATTTAAGCCTCGATGACTATTCTTGATGTGAATATATGTATAAATTTAGCAGGACTCAGAGTATCTGAAATGGCCAGGGTTTGTGTTTTTTTGCAAACAACTTTTTCAAATGACTGAAGAAGTCACCTGGTGAGTGACGAAACGTTTCCTAATAAACTTCTGATCCAGTTGAACTGATTCACCTCTTTTGGTAACTTTTTCAAATGTACTACTTGTTTGGTTGACGCTGGTATGTCACTGTTAAGCACAGTTATAAGAAAAGGTCTGTGAACCTTAAAGTGTCTTGAGTGGTCGCTGGACTAAAAAAAGCGCTACATGAAAATAAGTCCATTTACCATTATGTGGGAATTACTCGCAGTACTGAATTCAATGAATTTTTTTCAAGTCTTCAGCTAGCACAGTTGTAACAACCTCGTCTGGTCTGTAAAGGTCTGTTAGCTTCAGAGAGATAATGACTTCCATGAAGGTGGTAGTTTTAGTTAGCTGTGTCAGTCAATGAGATCACACTCAAATGTAGGCCAGAGGTGCCTAGTTCAATAAAAAGAACCCCCCACAAAGTCAGGTATTCACAATCAAGATGTGTTGGAGTGATAGGACCTGAAGAGGACCTTGGATCAACACTATATTGAGGCCTATGAGGCTGGAAAGGTCTAAGAACAGAACATTTCTAAAGACTTGGGACTCCATCATGTTACAGTCAGGCAGATTGTGCAC
>OMLC01044702.1:13729-39655 GCA_900302585.1 Regalecus glesne
CTCTCCTCAACAATGAGAGACTCACATGACCAAATAAGACGGGGACGAACAACATAGAGGAGGGATACTCGATAATGTGCAATGGAGGATTGAGAGTATGCAGCTTTTCCTTGCGACAGGACTAAAAAACGAGTTAATATTTATCTCTCCTATTTAGTCAAAGGTATGCAAATCAGTGAAATCAGTTGAAAAGGGAGTCCGGTTGGAACAGAAACTTGTATAGTCAGCCCTCCATGGCACAGGGTTGACCATCATTGCATTACACTTTGGTTCTCTTCACAGCCTCTTGGTCCCAGTCAACATCCAGATCGTCATCATTGAAGTCCCCAGAGCTAAACAGAAATGGTCCAGAAAGTGGGGCTTTACAACTGAGAGAGTTACTGCTGGTTGAAGGACCTAGCTCAAAGCACTTCCGTTTCCTAGGGTTGATGAAGCTCCCGTGAATGACAGAAGTCTCACTGTTAACACTGCTACCATTAACCATCATGTTAACAGGCATGCTAGCTCCATGACTCCCAGCACTACTGGTGCTCACTTTGCTCTGCAATGTCACGTGTTCCGATTCACTGACCGTCCTCATTGCATTGCATTCAGTCAGTGTTTCAGTGTTTGTCCACTGATTTGGTGGGCGTGTGGTTTTCATTATAGATTCCCATCCTGATGTGAACTCTGTGCAAGTGGATGACAGTGTTCCCATCACCCCATCTATAGTGACCAAAGATTTGGCTTTTTGTCCATCAACTGTTGAGGGACCACAGATGTCTTTATCCCTTGTAAGAGTACTCTCAACAGCAAGACTTGTGGATTTCTGATGAGAACTTAAATGGGGAACCCTATGCATCGTGGTTAATGGCTTTGGGACTTCTGTAGTAGTTACGGGTTTTGGATCTACAGTTACAGCTGTAGCGTTTGGCTGTTGGGCAGCCTGGAAAGAAAACCCGGAGAGTTTGACCAGTGTGGAGGGGGCCACTGCCAGTTTAGGCTGGTCTGATATGTGTGGCGTTATTGAATTTTGTAAATTTGTACTTTGTAGAGGGCTGTCAAGAGAAGCAATCTCTCCAGTCCCCTTACTTGCATTAGTCAGCTTGTTAAGAAGCTGCAGACGTTTCTGTTCAGTCTCCTCTCTGTTTGTAGTACCCTCTCTTTTCCTCATTACTGAACATTGTGTTCCATCACCTTTACTGCTCCCCTCTAGTCCGAAGGCAATTTTGTCTCTCCTCATAAACTTATCAAATCCCTTCTCCTCCTTTGCTACATTAGGTGTAGTTTGAGCGCCTGACTCACATGATCCGTCATCACAGGGAGTCCTAATGTTTGCTGCTGCACTGCTGTCATCTGGAGGTGAATTCTGGCTTTGCCTCTGCTGACTTTTCTCTTTCTTACCATTTCCTGATGGGGCTCTATGTATCAGTGAGGAATCAGAGTCATGGCAGACTATTTTCTGTTTGTGTGTAAAGGCTTTTCCGTTGCTGCTGGTGTGTTTATTTGTGCCGAGATGTTCAGGGTCAGCTATGAATTTTGTGTTGACATTTGAGCTTGTATCCATGAGATGGCTGTGGCTTGATGTCATCTTCTTTCTGGGTTTAAAGTTAAAGTCTGAGAACACGGTGTAAAAGTCTTTATTTCCTGGAACTTCAGTTCTATCCATCTCAGCACTGGCTCCGATATTTGTCGTAATCTCCATCCCAATCCTTTGACTTGTACTTTGATAACTGCCCTCCACTGAATAATAGAAATCATCCCCAATTGCAATGTCCCTTGAAGGACTTTTTTTTCTTGCTCCAGGTGTGCTGGTTGCTTGGGGGACTAATGGTGCACTTGAGCAAAGTGATTTCTCTAAATCACTCGTGAGATCTTTTTGGATATTGACTGCTGGGCCTCTTCTTCCTCCTCCCTCTTTGTCCTGCTGCTGATGACTCATCTTAATCTTCCTCAGCCGTCTTTCTCTCAGCTTTCTGGAAACCTTCTGGCAGACGGAGCCCAATGCTTCTCCATCTGCCGACGGTGCAATTTCATTTCTCCCATTCTTCCCCTTTTGCTCACAATCCTGTTTATCCTCTGGAGGTCCATGGGTCTGCATGTGTTGCTCTTTTTCATGGTTTTTGCTGTCTGCTTGTAAAGCTGTGGTGGTTGTTTTAATAGAGGCCTTATTCAGTACATATGCACTCCCATGGTGGCGGGTTGAACCAGAGTTGCCTGGCAACGGTTCATTAGAATGTTTCAGAAGGATTTGGGTTTCCTCTGAAGGTTGACAGTCAGGTGGTTTGGATGATGTGACAGCATTTGGATATTTTGAATCCGAGTTAGTCTTTGGTTGTATATTGCTGTTTTGCTGTGTTGATGAAATAGGTGAAGATGCAATGGTGTTTGGGGGACTAACCAGCTGGTTGGTTCTCAGTGAGTCAAACCACCCCAGCCCACTCTCCACTGGAACATCGTCTACCAGGTGGTCTCTGGTGATGTCATTGTGGGCTGTTAGGCGAGTTTCTGTGTGACTTAGCGCTGGAACGGTAGGAGAAGAGCCTGGGATAGTCTTTTTCAGCCTAGGGGGAAACATATAGATAAAAGAATAATCAGAAACACGAAGTGGCTCAGGGGTAGAGCGGATGCCTCCAAGTTGGGCGTTGCAGGTCAGATCTCATTGTGGGGCATCAGGAATGGGCATCCAGCCTTAATCTCTCATGCTCGAGAAAATCTGAGGTATACATATGGTCACTAGATTAGAAAAAGGTGCATAATTTCATACGATGCTCAATTTTCCATTTCGTTGGTCAACTTTTGTGCGGATAATATTTATAGATTAATTTCATTAGGGTTTTTTTATACATGAAGCTTTTATTGCATTTACAGCAATGTAACTAGCATACAATGTCATCAACTCTCCCCCATTCAGCTCCATGAGTGGATGGGCTGAGCCAGCAAAAGAGAGCAGAGGTGAAAAACTAACAACCATAAATGACAGCAGCAGGCAGTAGAGAATTTGTTAGTCACCTGACAAATGTGTGCTCAGATCATTTCAGCTCAGTGTTGGAGTTTCTACTGCAGTTTTCTCTTTTATGGTCACACTACTCTACTCTCTGTGGTTCAGCTCTTCTACAAACACATATTCAACATGTGCACATGTTGAAGGGGTAGAGTCCAGAATTTAGATTGAATATACTATACCGTAATATGTACCGTTATCATCTTGGGGCAGCATGGTTCAGGGTCCACAAATTGGAGGGTTCCTTGTTCAATCCCTAGCTCCTTCAGATAACATTTCAAAGTTTCCTTGAGCTAGACACTGAACCCTTAACTACTCCTGATTATCAAGTTTGCACCTTGCACGGCAGCCTCTGCCATCAGTGTACAGATGGGTGGATGTGAGGCATACTTTGTAAAGTGATCAGAAGTATATTCAGAGACGTTTCTGAATAAACTTCTGATCCAGTTGAACCGATTTACCTCTTTCTGTGATATAAAATAAACGTAATCCGTTTATCTGGACAAGAAATGACTTATATCGGTATATGATTTTAGTCATATTGCATAGTGCTACAGTTAACCATGAGAAAAGGAAAGAAGAAAAAAAAACACAGTCCTAATATATTACAAGGGTACCACAATGTCAGCATGAGTAAAAATACTGACAAGTGTGTCTACTGTGATGAGCAATTTCGTAGACTGTTCAAAGAAAGTGAAAAACAATCGGCAAAATCAATTATAGCAACTCACGTAGCAAGTCTGTCCATCTCCTTGTTTAGGAGGTGGGGAAGGTTTAGTCTTTCCAGCACTGTCTGACATTGGGTTTGGTACTGCTGGCCAGGGTCATCCGGGAAGGAGGTGTGTAAAGCATTCATGTTTCCCAACAGAGCACCACCCTGAGGACAGGAGAGCAGAATATAGTGGGTTGCCACAGCATATGAAGTATTCATAAAATGGTGAACAGAGATGTGGCTCATTAGCGAGATGTATTCATGTGGTAGCTCACCTCTTAACATGGATTTAACATTTGTGTTCTAAAAGTTGAAGAAAATCACTAAAGTAGTACAGTACACAACTTATTAGAGATGTGGCAAGGCTGCTATACTTATAGCTGATATGGTTTTGACCCATAGGTCCTCGTTAGATCAACTTAAGTACATAATGCTCACCTGCATTGAACACTCCATGACAGAAACTGCCACCACGGCATCCTCGATGGTAACCATCTGTCTATACATCAGCTTAGCATGGGCTTCAGAAACAAAATAAATACATGCAAGATTTAAAGCAGTGTAACCAAAGGTCCGATAGGCTGCTTTTAATGTGTGAATGGGCAACAATGCAATACAAGGTGTGAAAACTATTCCTGTGCAATAGCTGAATAAGAATAGACTTAATCTATGCACCAAGGTTAGACGATTTAAGCAAACTAGCTTGAAAGTGATCTCAAGAACAATGGAATCAGCTGGCCATCTTTACCCTCAGCCAGTCTGCTCAGGCTCTCCAGCATGCGGATGGTGGTGCGTGCTGCACTGCGGCTGTCGCTCTGTCTCTGGATCTGGTAGTAGCGGGCCAGAATAGTGTTGGCCTCTTCAGATACCTGTGGCTTTAACTGTTTGATCACACAGAAGTAAGCCTTCATCTTTTCCATGGACCACAGAGAAGATGACTCACTGGGCACCCCTGTGCAAAGAGGGGAAAGAATAAAGTAAAAGACAACATAAAAACAAATCCTGCAACATCCCACAGTCCTCTTGAGTATTTTGTGGTTAGGGTAATTACTGCACAAATAGCCTATGTGGAATTTTTATTTTTCAGGTTTCCATTCATTCATCGTCAACTGCTCATCTGAAATCGGGTCATGGGGGAACTGGAGCCCATCTCAGTTCTCATTGGGCCAAAAGCAGGGATAAACCCTTGAAGGGTCGTCAGTCCATCACAGGGCAGAGCAATTAGGGGAAGTGTCTTGCTCAAGGACACTTCAACACACTTCTCTGCATGTGCGGAGATCAAACCTGCAACCTTCCAATTGCCAGACGAGAACTCTACTCGCTGAGCCATGTCGCCCCTTTCGTTTTTCAGGTGTTTTCATTTTATTTGTTCTTTGTGGCCTGTCTCATATTCTTAAAATTGCTGTGAAGAGCCGCAACACACATTTAAGGATAATGTTACTGAATCCAAAATCAACCTAAATCTTTATAAAAGCTAAAACATTTTCACAGAGCAACAGAAAGAGTTACAACCTTTCTCTTCCAGAATGAACGAAGAGATGATGTGGTCCCAGTCAAAGTTCTTCGTGTCTAGAAGCACCAAAACTAAATCAAAACGGCTGAGCAAAGGACTGGCCAGGGCTACATTCACAGACAATGGTTCATTGGGGTTGTATTGGCCTTTAGGGTTGGTGGCAGCCAGAATAGTACTGCGAGTGTTCAGTTTACACACCATGCTGTGGAGAGGAAGCAGAATTAAATGAATGACGAGACATATGTTGTGTGAGTACAGGGGATCTGTAAAAATGTCACCAAGACAGACACATCCCAAACACTAAATGCTTTTTTTAATCTTATTTTAGATCTTGTGATAACATTTTGATGACTTTCCATAACCATAAGCAAATGGCATAGTTGAGTCTGTAGAAGTTAATCGATAATCTCTCTCGGTTTTCAATGTGGTACTTGGCAACTTCTACACCAGGAAGTGGCCTGCAATAGTATACGTGTCTTTTAGCTATAGAAATATTCTCTGTCTTAAAGGATGTTGGCATCACCGTATAGATGAGTTTGATAGGATTTCTGTGTAGTGGTCTTACCCAGCTTTAGCCACACTGATAGTCTGTTGCTCCATAGCTTCATGGATGCTGGTGCGGTCATGCTCCTTGATGCTATTAAACTCATCAATGCAGCACAGACCACAATCTGACAAAACCAGGGCTCCTGCCTCAAGATGCCACTCACCTCCATCCCTCACAGCTGCGACTGTCAGACCTACATGAAATATAATTATATAATGATGAAAGCGCATAACATTTTAAATAATTGCCCTCTCCATTTAAAATAAATAATAGTAAGGAATTCAAATCTTCTTCTATAATAAATGATTTGTAAAGATTTACCTTTGCAAGCAAAAGACTTGCAGATTATCTCCAATTCACACAACACAAGCTTTTTGGTCTTGATTATAGACTCTGAATTTAACAATGATTACATTCCTCTGTCACAGAGAAGTAGCATTTGAGTTGACAAATTCATTGTAATGCTCCTGCATGGTAGATTTGCATTACATGTTCGTAGCGTCAAAGGTCTTGTGACAAAAGGACACACAGGTCTAACCCTTGGAGTGTACCTGCATTTGTGGATCCAATGCCAGCTGTGAGCACAGAGCGAGGTGTGATCTTAGCTGCATACTTCAAGAATTGAGATTTTCCTGTGCCTGGGTCCCCAACCAGCAACATGTGAGACTCACCTGGAGAGATCAAATAACACCATTAAGGAGCAGATTGAATGGAGCAGATAGTATTCGAGGTGGTTTCCAAGGCAAGTTAATGAGATGCTTTTCTTCAATAAACATTACATTCTTGAATATACTATTGTAAATTATTACAAAGTAATTATATAAATGGAAATATGTTGCTAGATTTTAGGGCTGAATGTGCATGTTTGTAATCCTGAGAGGATGGTTGAATGAGGTCCTGTCTATGTACTTTCTGTAACATAATTGGTGACAATTATGCTTGTCATGGATAAATTATAGACCTAAATAAAGGCTAATAGGCTCTGAATCTGAGACAAAGCACAGTGAAACAGAGGAGGAGAAAGCATACTAGCTCTTAAAAATTAAAGATTCATATTTATTTATAATTTCCTTTGTCTCTCAACTTGCAGAAATTGAGACAAAATGTGCCCTCTGCATTTAACCCACCATTACACAGCTTGAGGTCTTTGGCATTTTGTCTTCCCTTTAACTGCCAAGGTGAATGGGATTGATGTCAGGTGCCCAAGCTGAGATGGTATACATTTCCACATTTCAATAGTGCAATTTAAGAATGTAGCAAAAGAATGTACTGAAAAATGTATTTTACAGTTTACATATTAGAGCCCACATTTAGATGATTTTTTTTTTTAAATCCAAAACATATGATTTCCTAAATTTTAAACGGAATACCTGCCTAATGAATGGATATCTGAATACTGAAATATTCATGTCCCCAGCTCCACTAGCAATGAAGGGAACTCACCCCTGACCTTGGTTCCGGATGTATCTGTTCTCTGCACTCCACCTGCCAGCACCATCGCAACTGCCAACTTAACCACATACATGCCAAACACCTGCGGGCAGAAGCTCAACAGGATCTGGTTCCTGCCTGGGGAAAGAGTGAAAGAGGGGGTGAATAGAATAGAGACAAACAGAATAAATCAAATACGGCAAGTCATCACAGTGGAAATTTAAATCGGCTGAGTTTGGCAACAACAATTTTGTGAACCTAAGACCACCACCAACTTGTCTGCATTACCACTCATTTTCAAATCCTCCCATTTAGATTGGATGAAAATTTAAGGAGCCCTGTGGAAAAACTTGATCATAGCATCAGCAGATCAAGGGACACAATTGAAAGAGGAGATCAACAGAAACAGAGCCAAGAAGACAAAACAACAAGCTATCCATTTGCGATTGTAGATGCAGACGACAAAATTTGTTCTCTGCATTGTATAGGAGCAGTGAGCAGCTGCAGCAACCGGGTACCAACTCCAGGTCTTTTCCCTATAGCTTTGGGGCAAAGGTAAGGCATATTAACCCTAACGTGCGTTACCCTATCATGGTTGAAGGAAAACATGAGCACATTGAGGAAACCCAAACAGAAATAGGGAGAACATAGAAACTCCACACAGAAAGGACCAGGGGCTGGATTCGAAACCAGAACCTTCATACTCTGAAGCAAAAATGCTAAACACCAAACATATCAAAGTCCACATAAGAACACAAGAAACATGCAAAGAAAAGGTTATTGGAACATATTCAGAGTCATAAACACTGCAACTAAGTTTATCACAAGTCAACAGGATGAGGTGTGATACATCACTGCAGTTCCTTGTGACCAAATAACAAATAGCAGTTTAAATCAATCTCAATGTTATTTAGGTATTTCCAAATGGGCACCACACAATACAGCAAAGTCTAAAATGTTAATGTGTGGGTATTTGGTTAATAGAGAATAATGTTTTATATTTGCCTGCTAATGCTAATTTAGCTTTAAGAAAACATTTTTTCCCCCTCGGAGTCCCTGCTGACAAACGTTCCAGTGCATATAGTATCGTCAAATTTATCCATACCAGCTATGGGGTCATGTTGGTAGCTCTCCCAAAAGTCCTTAAATTCTTTCTGGATCTCCTCCATCAGTAGAGTAGCAGTAACCTGTTGGTTGTTAACCTCTACATTGTTAGCCTTGAGGACCAGTTCCACATCACACTGGGTGTCATCATAAAAGGGCTTCCAGCGTTGGCGGACCACGCCATACACTGTCACATCATCTCCTGGAGAACACCAGATAAAGGTATTTGGACTGTGACCAATATTCATCATCAATAGCATCAGTAAAGTAGGGTCCACCATCACATTAACTAGCAAGGGAACATTACACCCAAGCCAGCAATGCTGCCCGCCTGCCATTATACTATTGGATAAAATATCATTAGAGAGGATGAACTTTATTCTTTTAGGGAAATTCAGGGGTACAATTTGACTCATAACAGCACAACAATGCATATTTTAAAAGCTAAAAAAAGTAACATCACCTGCTTTAAAAGTTGGACTGAAGTATTTTTTAAATAGTTGAATATGCACCTCCATACTATCAATGCTAATGGGAGGTAAGAGATAGCTGTTTCCATGCTGTTGTCCCAAAACATCTGGAGTCTCTTAAACTGAAACATTTTATTTTAATCTGGATCACATAACTGGGATTTCATTATTTAAGACAACTATATAGGTTATTAGCATTTAAAGCTCTTACCAGATTTGCAGCCGTCTACCAAATCGTCTTCCAGGATGACAACAATGGAACGAGGAATACTGCCCACTGACAATCTTTGCACCTGGGCAGGAGAAAAGGGTTGAATGGTATACATGAATGGTATATACCAATTTAATTCTTAACGCTTATCTAGCTATCAAGGGGGCGGCAGGGCGGTCGTCTGGCAATTATAAGATTGCTGGTTCGACGCCTGCACCTGCAGAGAAGCATGTTGAAGTGTCCTTGAACAAAACACTTTTCCCCTTTAAGGATGTATCCCCGCCTTTCGCCCAATGAGGACTGAGATAGGTTCCAGTTCTCCCGCAACCCAACTTCGATAAGTGGTTGACAATAGATGGATGGATGGATTTAGCTATCAAGTTGACTAAAACACTTTTAGATAGTAATGACATTTCAATTGCGGTTGAAATACATCAATATTTTCAGCATCTAGAAAAGTGAAAGATCATGGAAAAAATGTAATGGACTCAAAATTCCCAGTTGTGATATTACAAATGAGGTCTTGTTACCTGCTCCTGTATCTTGATCTCCTGAACATCTCTGCAAACAGCAGGCTCAGATCCTGCAGAAAGACAGCTGAACTTGTAAGAGTTACAGCCATTTTCATTAGGGCAGGACTTGGGCTGGGTGAGGGTATAAAACTGGTCGAAGTCAGCCTGGACGGTAAAAACATGACGACACTTGGTGCACATGTAATCCCTCTCATTCTCCAAAACCTATTGAGATTAAAAGAATATCATGATCACTAGATACTCATTACACTTTAGTCACTGATTCTACAACTTAAAAATGGCTGCAATAAAGACTTTGCTCACATGAAACCAACCATTTTATACGTCATGATTATTCCCCATATTGTGGGGGTGGACATGGACTTAGATGGAACTTGGGGGATTTAGCCCACCCTACCATTGAGATACCGCAGCCCCCTAAAGCTTATGATGTAAAATAAGCGTCTTGATTTCACATAGGGAGATTGAATCATGCAGCAGTGAGAGCATGTAGAAGTAATCCTATTTAGCTGATTAAGAATAAAATTAAAGAGAAAATCAATAAAATACTTCACAATTAATAGTGTTGATGCCATCTTGTTACCTTAGCAGCACTGGTGCGAATGACCGTGCCAGTGACAGAAAGGAAGTGTCCTACATCTCTGGACCTTGGGACAGTCTCTCTAGTCAACTCTGGACAAACTGGCAGACCTTGAGAAATAGATGAGTAGAATAAAAACTTCTGTCATGAAAAAATAAACTGCAATTAGACAACCAGATTGTCTACAAACGCACTACAATACATCCACCACAAGGTGGCAGCCTTCCCTTACCAGCCCGGATTTGAAATCCAGCTGAGAATTACAAAATACAGTCAAGGGAAATAAATGGGTATAAATACAAGCCTAAGCATGAACAAACAAAAATATTACTACACCATTATTGTTGAATCAAGTGGTCTTAATGTATATGAAATAAAGGCAGATGTCCTCAGTATGGAAATGCAGCAGTATGACTAGTCACTGTGATAACAGTGAACAAGAAAATGAGCCTGCATCCCAAGCCAACTTGACCCCTTCAGAATCAATATTAGAAACCCAGCTGCATTATTGTGTTAACAATAAAATAGGCAATATAGGGACTGGTCTATTGTTGGGCAACAAATGACTGTTGAAGTGGCTTGTCAATATTCCAGGTATAAAATTAAAGAAGTTACAAAATAAAAAATAGTATTATCCATACATTTAGAATTGTATTTGAGGATGTACCCAACTTTGTGTACATAGTACATACATTTATCCATCCATTCATTGTCAACCGCTTATCTGAAGTCAGGTCACGGGGAACTGGAACCTATCTCAGTCCTCATTGGGCAAAAGGCGGGGACACACCCTTAAAGGGTCCCCAGTCCATCACAGGGCAGAGCTGTTAGGGGAACAGTGTCTTAATCAAGGACACTTTGACACACTTCCCTGCAGGTGCGGGGCTTGAACCTGCAACTTTCCAATAGCCAGATGACCACTCTACCCACTGAGCGAGGCCGCCTAGATCTCATTTAGTGGGACATAAGTATGGGTTTCTACGTTTAACAAACCATCAGTTAACTCTCTAACCTGTGATGCGGGCATGAAGAGTGCATTGTCCCGTCTGCCTTCCTTTTGATTTTTCACTTTCTTCATGCAAAGCCTCCTGTCCCAACTCCAGTGCTGCTCGATTCAGTGTTTCATCAAATATAGCCAGGACTTCAGTTGGGTAGGCGTTGAAATAATCCCCAACCTGCCCAGAGACAACTAAGCATGAATTGCTGCCCCAACTGTGGTTGCAATGGAGAGAAATGTTAAAAAAAAATCAGCTATTGTCCCAAACACAAATTTGAATTAACATATAAAGAAACTCTGAAAACATTAGATGGGAATAATTAGATAAAAATGCTTCATAAAGATACAAAAAACCTAGTATACTTTTAAATGTGGAAAAAGACAAATATAGCTGCTACTACAAAGTTATTTTATTCATCAGATATAAATGTAATACTATTTTGATGGAAACTTCTCAGACTATGGTACTACTATATGGTGTAGACTGCAAACTGCTATATGAAAGTTAATGTCCGGAGATGTAATTTACTACAACAAGAGTAGGGTATGTTAAACTCAGTTTTATCCGTGGTGTATTCATAAATCACAGAACATTGAAAACATCTTATTACTGTACAGTAGTTCTCAACACTGGTCCCCAGGGACCATCTGTAATCTGTACCATGGGCTTTCTGTTCAACAAGGTAGCCAACTACACTCACCTGTTATGATTAGATAGGCTGCAATTTGACACAACAGGTGAATGTAATTAACTACCTGGTGGAACAGAAAGCCAATAGTACAGGTGGTCCCTGAGGACTGAGGTTGAGAACACCTGCCATCATCTAGACTAAATGGAGGAAAAAGGCTTCCAAAAATATCTCCATGAGGTTATTTTTCTAGATAGGAAAAAAACAGCAGCCATTACCTCCATATTGGCTTCAAACAGTGTCATGGCATTGACCACGACAGGTTGATGGGCATCTTTGTAAGAATCAGAGATGATTTGCAGGATTTCACCTCGGTGATGTTCTGTCACATAGGATACGAACACCTGGCCGATCAGCGCCTTCTGATCTGGGCTTATCAGCATGCTGAAGGGTCAGCCTTAAACTAACTCTACTGGAAGGGAGGAAAGCACTGGTTCACCATCAAGCAGACTGGGATCTTTACTGTTGATGCAGTTTAGGAGCTAAACGAAGTAATGTGTCTATCTTATGAAGGGTGCAAAAGAGATAACCAAGCCATTTGAAATTGAATTGAGGGATATTTACAACACTCAACGTGAGCCAACTTGGGGTTTGTTAAACATGGGGCGTTTCAGAACTAGACTTGGCTAGTAGTGAACAGAATGCCAGATGGCATTTAATGAAATGATTCAATTAACTTAGTTTTCCATTTGTTACATGTAAAGCATTAAAGATGTTATCTTGTCTCATTTCACACAGAGCACAAGTAAGCTCAGGATGAACCAGACGAAACACCTTAAGAGTATTTGAATTTTTCTTTTTACCTGGCTTGTTGAAGGGATAACCACTGATAACGGCAAAACTGTGGCAGCCAAAATTAAAGAGGGGAGGAGGAAACTGGCGTCCAACAAGAGACCAAGAGGAAATCTCTTTCTTTCTACTTGATGCTTCGGCCTTTACATTTGAGTACTGGACGAGTGCAACGGCTAACGTTCTGAGCTTACCTGTCAGTCAAGTCAAACACGAAACGGAACTAAATTGCGTTCCAAGTCTATCACCGCATATAGTTCACATTCAAGTTTTTATACACAATAGCTTCCAGACGTTAGTTACCACCTGACTAGACCTTCACCAGCAGTAGTTAAGTTACGACACGTTTGTACGGGGAGACACTTTTTCATTCAACCTAGTAAAATCTTGCAGGTGGCTAACGTTAGCGTCAATTGCTAGCTCCGTTTCACTAGCGCATTAGCGTTAACAACCGGTAAACGAGTCCATTTCTATTTTCAGCTGTAGCTCACAGTTATAATGCATAGAAAAAAAGCCACATACCTGGGACAAATAGTGAGGCGTCGCCTGTGCAGGATAAAAAAGACACCATGTGTTGAGCTTCATACTCTGCTCAACAAGACGCGCCGCTTCTTTCGTATCGCTTCTTGTTCTTGCTCGCAATGGTGGTTAGCAGACAGTGGAATGACTCATTACCGCCACCAGCTGGTAGAAATGCGGCGCTCTAAAATGAAACGCACCCTGTGGGTCATCAGCCTCTAGAGTGGCATTTTGAAGCCACTCGAGGTTGTTTTATTCTAATTGAAATACTTTCGTCTCCGTTTCAATTCATTTAAGCAACATAGTTTAAATAGCACGCATAATTTATTAGGAGCATCTTTTAACAATAATGCAATTTGGATGAATCGTCCCCGATTCCCAACAGGGAAATGATGGTAGTAAACTAATTGACAAGACATAGCCCAAAACAAAAACACATACAACAGACCAGAGTGGACCAAGATATAGCACAACTAACATGGCTTTAAGGGGTGCCTTAGCTAAGAAGGTAGGATGGAGATCTCATAACTGGAAGATTAGTAGTTAAATTCCCAGATGCTGCAGAAAGCATATCGAGATATCCTTGAGCAAGACAATTGAACCCCTAAGTGCTCAAGCCTTGCTAAGGAATAAGGACCTGTATTTGGTGTTACCTCTGCCTTTCACCCAATGAATGCTGGGATAGGCTCCAGCATGACCCCACAACTCAACTTCGGATAAGTGGTTATTTTGAATTGAAGGGTGGAACTTGAATTCGATCAATTATATTTAACAATGAAGACATTGAAACAAAAGGGGAAAATACGCATAGATTTTGAAATTCTCTGCAAAATATCTCTATAATCATAGTTCAATCCTTTCCCTCTGAAGCCTCCAAATTGAATTGAACATCTCGACAACATTGACTATGCGATCATATCCCCACGATCACAACCCCTACGTGAACAGCCGGAGGCCACCCCTGTGGAAAAGGCCAAGCTCATATGATTCATACATCTGTTAATCTCGGTGTTCTCTTGTGCATCATATTGGCAAAGCACGATCCTGTGGAAGAACATCTTCTCCTCTCCAGCAGTGTGTTTCTTACAGACAGAAGAGTCCTCTACAGTGGAGCTCAGTTTGTTAACCTAAGGGTGTGCACATTTTCTAGCAACTACATGAATCAAATGTGCAATAATGAGATATGAATGTGTCCACTAAGTACATGAGATGTACAGACGTAATGACCAAGGCCAGCGCTCTCCAGTTTTAATGCCTACCTGCAGTGGTGTCAGCTTTAAGAAGCCTGATGAACATCACTTTCCTCAATGAATTAAGCTCTGGAACGAGTAAGCCAAACAGTACGTGCCAATGGGCATGAGTGACCTTCAAGCATCTCCAGCCTATCAACCCCGTCCCTGCTGTGTAGTTAAGCTGCTGTACGTAGATCACCATATAGGAAATATGTAACACTTACCGACACACAAAGATAGAGAATCTGCTTGGCTAACGCTGACTTGTCTCACTATGTCTGGTCTGCAACTGGTCTCACGGGTGACTGAAAATGTAGAAAGCAATCAATAAAACATGCAATCTGCTGTCGTAGCTCTATCTCCACAAAACCTCAGGCTAACATTGCACCATTGATAGCCTAATCATTTAAATTGTGTTAATTCAAGCAAAATAAAGAGTTCCACGATGGAAACATATGACAAGACAGTGCTGATAAATGTCACAATAATTATTTATTAGTTAAGCATACACATTATAATATAAATATAAAATGCTATTTTTATTTTTAAAATTGGTGAGACATCATTATATCTGTGTTGAGACAGACAACCATACAAACAGTTTTTAGTATTCTACCAAAGTCTGAAATTTCTATGCAGCTGTAACAAATCGGCCATGACGGCCACCCTAAAGTCAGCGGCCTGTTTCGTGAAGCATCCCAGAATGAGGCAGCCAGTCCGAGGGGTACAAATCTCACAAGCACATACACATCACCACAGCCTGAGGTGGTAAAACCGGTCCTGGAGCAGCCCCTCTGATCCGACATGCTTCATGAAACAGGGGTATTGGTACGGAGAGAGGACAATGTTCACCTACTGTGCACTTCTTTATGCCTACATGTACCTGTGTGTCTTATTGTATTCCCACAATGGTAAATCAGCAGCATGGTAATGTGCGACTACAGCTCCAAGAAAACAGCAAAAATAAGTAATTGACTGAACAAATAAAACAAACATCGAACATACCCATGGTCATTTTGCTGTACAGAGAGAAGAACTTATCCACAGTGGGGAGGGGGAAATGAACGCATGAATAAATAAATAGATAAATAAACTAATCGATTGGAGAGAAGGTGATGATCTCTGATAGGCAGGTTTGAGCTCAATCCGCTTTCCCTTCAGTCAAATTCCCATCGTGGACGACTGAAGTGTAAAAACACATGACATCATATTCTTTTAGCGTGTGCTTCAGTGGCAGAGAGATGAGGACAGACGCTCATTTCCAGTGAACTGAACTGCAGGTTGAGATGACTGAATGTAAAGGGAATCAGTGCCCAAGTCTGCCCATGACGTTAAACGACGATTAGCTTTTACGATTTTTATTTTATTTTTTTTGTCTTGTTTTTCCTCTTGGTATTTTTGTTTTTGTTCAGTTTGGCTGACATGCTGAGTCTTCGTGTCTGCAGGGTGGTGGTCGTTCAAAAGGAGAAGTACTGGGCGAACCACTCCTGGCGCTGCGTGTCTGGAGAACCGATGGGGGAGTCCTTCATTTCAGGAGGGCTGAAAGAGACAGGCGCACAAAACCAACACCACCGCAGCAACGACAACAACACCGACAACAACAGCAGTTAGGGAGTAGGCCGGATTCATTCCAACATGTCCAGTCTTTCCCTGGACTATGGGAAGTGTTTGGGTTGTCGCTTTTCCCTTTTCCTTAGCTCTCGTCCTTGGTCCTCCCTGTGCAGATTTGCTGGTAGGACCAAGGAACATTGGAAAGAGAGGGCCTCGACAACACAAGCACGGCCACATTTTGCTCACTGAAAATTTCCAATTGTACCATGTCAGTCTTCATCTTTGTCCCTAGAGAGCAACAGTAATAATTCAACATGACATGTCCATTAGAGACAAAAGAGGGGTTAATGCATCGTATGAAGCTGACAGTGTTTTGAAGGTTGTGCTAAGGTAATCGAGGTGATGTGTGTCTTGTCACTCTGTCTCGGAGGTGATATTTGATCTTCTCTCACAAACAAGACAAGGTTTTCACGAGCATGTAGTACTGCGGATGTCAGTGGAAAAAACTTCCAGAGCACAATAACAATAAATGTAAAAACCCTACTTTTCTCTTTGTCTCTATCAGTTTAGAAAATAAAATTCTATCCGTTATCTCTGCAGGAGAGCTGTGTCGATTAATACTTAGCGCTGTCATTCAATGTGAGACGGTGCATTTCCTGGTGCCGCACAAGGTAATGGGGGGGAGATATTGGCAAGTTTTAATATTAATAAGTTTGTGCATCTAAAAAATAAAATGCATTATGGTGCCACCTTGGGGGGGGGCATGGTAGCTCAGTGGTGGACCGTGCTCTGGAAACTGATGAGTCAGATGTTGCAGGTTTGATCCCTCTGCAGGGCGTCAGGATGGGCATCCGGCCTTAATACCCCACGCTCAGTCTAAGTCCGTGTCCACCCCCAAAACATGCGGGCTAACTGTGACGTGTAAAAAGTGACCTGTCTCATCAATGTAGTGCTACTTCCAAAATCTGTTATTTGGCTGGTTTTGAGAGGACAGTCACCAACTACCAAGTCACACGTGTCTTTCAAGGGTACATCTTGTGCCAATCTACCCAGGTAGTAGGGCTTTTGAAGAACGGACGACTAGTCAACAGCGTGCACAGCTGCATGCTAATCCGTTAGTGACAGTGACAAAGCAGTGGCAATGCATCTACAGCACACATGCAGCTGGGGGCACTGTGGTTCCAACTGTTTAAACAGTCATTTTCTATGTTAAACCAGGTTGAATAAATAGATTTCCAGGTATTTAGAGGTGAGACTCCCGCTATCTGTCTGTTTGGGTTTCACGAGTGACAGTGGTAACTGGTGAATTTAGTGATGGCAGTTGAAGACGCCAACAGAACATGTGTCCCCCTGACACAAAGAAGAGAGCCACTTCATCTTGTGATTGCATTAGAACTAAATGGAGGGGCGTAGCTCAGGAGGTAGGGTGGTTGTCTTGTAATTGGAGGCCTGGTGGTTTGATTCCCAGTTCCTTCAGAAAGCGTGTCAAAGAGCCCTTAAGCAAGACACTGAGGATCTGGGGTTGTCTGCCTGGTCTGACTGACAGGTGACTGACAGGTGTCAAGGCATCTCATCTCCTGACTCCCTGCCTTTGACTTTGGGACTTTGGGAAGCATGTGGAAGTGTCCTTGAGCAGGACATTGAACCCCCAACTGCTGTTATACAACAGGATGGGTTAAATGGAGAGAACACATTTTGTTCTATGTACAATGACAATTTAATAAATCTTCTTCTGCTTCTACAGACAGGTATGCATCAAATGCAAGTTTGTTGTATTCCCCCAACTGTACTTCCATCAGAAAACTCACATTGGGACAATCCATTCCCACGTGTGTCTTCATATACAGAGCATCTTGATCAGTAATCCATGGTCAAGTTTTCTAGATCACTTCACATCCTTCTCTGCTTCAAACACTTCAGTGAACTATCCTGCTGCATCTCTCCTCATTCCACCCCGTGTTCAATCATCCTCTCATCAATCCCAGCAGCCTCGGGTCCACGCTAAACTAATTCACTGCTCATCTGAGCAGGCAGATGAGCCTTTAATTAACGCCAGGAAGCCTTCAGGTAGTCGAGCCAACAGAGTGACACCTGGACTGTCACATGTCTCACCACTATGCCATTCCTCACACCTATTTATCACCACTAACCACATCAGTGGGTTCTGCGCGACGAGCTTAAGTGTGGGTTTTCTCAAGGGAGGCTGAGACGGTGCGCTGTGCTGTGTACTAGGTTTGCTGAATCCAGTTAACTCAATTTGGAGCAGTCAGATCAACAAATGGCTGACTTGTTAGCCCACGTGGCTTCATTTATCTTCAGTGTCCTACAGCAACATGAAAATTCTGGTGGCCGAGGTGTTCCAAATTGAATTAAGGTGATTTGGAGGACGCCGTGTGCGCGGGGACGGGACAGAGATACGGCCTTGATAGAATATGAAAACGTTTCAAAGCACACCTACCACATCTGAGCTCACACTTCTGGTGCCTGCCTCTGTTGCATGTCAATGGGCCTATTGTTATACAGCACTTTGCTACTTTAGTGACCACCAAAAGCACTTTCAATCACATGTCTCACATTTATATAGCCTAGGGGAATAAGGCTGGGTGCCCTCTCTGGACATCCCGAGGTGGGATCGAACCTGCTATGCCTGAATTGGAAGCATCCTGGCTTCCTAACAGCTACTGAGTGAGATCGGTGAACGTGTACGTTTGTGCGAGCCTGTGCATGAGTGTGTTTAATGACAGCTATGGGACCGGCCTATTATCATGAACATCAGCCCACAGGAGATGCACAAGCAGCTGCCTAATCTGCAATTGATCTCATTAATGGCAACGCAACATGCAGCGGAAAGGCTTGTAAAAAGGAAACTCCATCACACCCATACAAATGCAAACACACACAGAGTGCAAAAATAAACAGGCACTTCACAGCCCGAACACAAGCCACCAGGACAGATGTAGAAACCATTTCACAACAGGTCTCAGAGCATGCACAGAGACACATCCCCACATACAGCGAGTCACACACTGTACATACGATGCAGTACGCTCGTGTTCATGATCAGTGCTGCTAAAAATGTAGCAAGAACTCAGCCGTGGTCCAAGTGCACCAGAAGCATTTCTGCGATAGGATGGAGTTATAGTCAAAGTGGTATCTAGAGCATCCCACGACAATAGACCACCACCACCACCACCACACACAGAGGGTACAGTACAGGGTGGGAAAGGAACGTCAAATTCATCATGTATGCTGCTTAACAAGGTTGGCTTTCTCTGTGTACAAAAACAGCCAATCACGATGCCATCAAGATGTGGAGGTAGGTTACAGCTTTGTGCAGCATGCCGAAAGATGGATGATGATGATGATGATGATGATGATGATGATGAGGGCGAAGATGCGAATCGACTCATCACAAAACAGTTGGAGAGGGAATGACGTGAAACAGAAAGGACCCCCCAAACCACCCACTGATATCACCGGTTGGAACTGTATCACCTGCTGATAAGAGCAGGGCGGACAATCATATCCACAACAGCAGACACGGAGACACACGGGGACTCTCGGCATGCAGACTGTCAGTTGGGATGTTTGGAATGAGGCGCGCACACACAGCCGTGGACATTTGTTCTTTTTCACCATGCTCCTCCTACATTCCAAGGCCATTCTTAAAAGCTCAGGTCATATATGGACTCTCAACCTCTATGATGTGTGCGTCAGTGTTTGTTGTCCCCAGCGTTCACTTGGTATCGAGATGCTTGTTTTGGTCTCAATCTTTAATGGTGTCCACAGTGTTGAAATTCTAAAACGCTTTCAGGTTCTTTCAAATGACATTGATCCAAAGCTGTACATGACAGGGTGTCCCGAGCCGCTGCTTCGGCAGGCTGCTGAGTTTATCTACTGTTCTTTTCTGGCTTTCACTCTGATAAAGAACAATCTGTGGAGACTTTCATTTGGCAGTGTGTGTCCCCGGACTGTTACATATCCCGGTTAACTGGCAGTGTGGGCAGAAATTAAGAGGCGTTAAGAGGATGTTTAAGTTCACACTGACTTAGGGGTCACATCCAGAGAGGATGCCTCTTTAACTTTTGTTCAATAGCTGCCTGTGTCGGCGAGTAACCAGAGAGCGGGTGGCGACTGATGCGGGTCTCACCTCATGAATTTCTTGGGCTCGTTGGGAGGGGTCGGTGGGGGAAGAGGTTTGCTCGAGTTGAGCTCGAGGTGGTGGAGAGGGGAGTTGGGGATGGGCTCTAGACGGCCCGGCTGGGGCGGGGGCTGTGGGAGTTGGGGCTGATGCCCAATTCCAGTGCCCGCCACGCCCGCGCTCATGCCCATGCCCGCTGCCTCGAAAGCCCTGAGGTTAGGAGAGCTGCTGAATCGGCTGGCTGCTGTTTTCTCATTCTTTCTCTTTTGCTACACAGAACAAACAACAAAAAGGGTGGGGGATGGGGTGGTAGTTTGGTCAAAAAAACCAATCAAATGGGTTGAGCGCGAGCACAAAACAAACAAAAAATGCATGAAAGGTTAGAAGGAGAGGAGGAAACAAAAAAAGGCACAGAGCGTTGGGGAGTCCTGAAGCTAACTTGAAGAAAGAGAGCATCGTGCTAACGCCATGATAATTTAGAGCAGTCTGTATGCAGAGTGAATGGATGTGCCACTGAGGGTGAAACCGGCATCAAGCAGCATCAGTCGCTCTGAGGTGAATGGAAGTTTAAATGAGCAGCAAGGAGATGTACCGAAAGAGGAAACATCTCCATCTAAGAAATGGCTTGGAAAGCAAAGGAAAGCTGGCAAAGGTCGAAGAACGGTCAGGGACAACACAGAGAACACAGGCAGGGGGTGAAAGAGTAACGCACACCTTAAACCCAAAAAACACACATGGGACAAAATAACAGAAGAATCAGAGAAGGAGCCAAAAGTTGAAAGATACGGAGCTGGAGAGATGGAATGAACAGTCATGTGTTGGCCATGAAGGAGAAACCACCGGAACTGAATGAGCTAAAAAACACACACTTGATGCAGCTGCAAGTGTTACTGTTATGAAATGAATCTGAAAATTGTGATCTGACTGACAACATGTGATTTCGAGTTGAAAGAGTATGAGGTGAGGGGTAGCTGGTTTACAGCTTAGCCTGTGAACAGGGCCAATCGAGTAAAAGGAACAAGTCCAATCAGAAAAAGACGTGGGGACTGCAGATGTGATTTGGGTGAAGCTATAATCTGGTGCAGTGCATCGGAGGGTGACATTAATGTAAAAAGCTGCACATGGTCCCTTTGTGGGAACTCTATTCTCACTTTTGTTCTTTCCTGGATGTCGAGATCAGCTGTTTGTTCGGGTCAAATCTGCCCATGGGTGGTACTGAAACCAATGTTTCAGTACCAGTTAACAGAAACAATGAAAAAAAAAAATAGAATCAAGCAACAACATCTGGTAATGGACTGGACTGCTGAATTGAGTTCCATGTCCGTTGAGCAATCAATGTCCACTGAACTGCTGGTGCTGTAACCCCAGGCACCGATGCATGTGAAATGAGGTGGAATGGACACCATCTTTGCTGTGACACCAAATTAAATGCTGCCTTTGGGCTTTTCGATCTTTATTCACTCATCAGACTTATCAGAGCGCCCTTGTGTGTGGTGTGTAACGGGTCTGAGAGGCCAGGGATCCGGGCCTACCTTAATGAGAGGGTTGATGACTCCTACGTTGGGGCTGGCGTTGAACACCTTGTTGAAGTTGGTCTCCCTGTTGACCAGTTCCAACTGGTAAAACTTCTTATCGTCCTGTGGGGGTGGGGTGTCTTGTTAACAACACATCTGGCCAATATGACTTATCTCAACTGGTCAGCTCCTAATACTTTTACAGTCCTGAGCACAAGCAGGCTTTCAAGAGCAGATATCACACACTGTACAGTCCTTATAACCACCATGAGAAACTTGAATGATGATTAACAGCAGTAACTACCACCAGTTTCTTGACCAGGGCCTCTCTCTCGGTGATCATTTCCTTCAGTTCAGCGATGACCTGCAGGTCCTCAGGGCGGCTCTCCCTGTTCCTGAACTTATCCTCTGTCCCCTCCAACCTGTGCGGTTACAAAGACAAAGCTCTCACGGTACTGGAAATACGTCAATAGCTGTTTGGTCTGCGGCATGTCGATGCCATATCCTAGTTACAGTGAGGATGGACTATAAATCAAACTCATCTCTGCTCTCAAAAGGTCCATCTCTATTGGTCTCAATCAGTCTCCACGTAGTAGGGGTAGACATGGACCTAGATGGAACATGGGCGATAGAGGCCTGACACCTTTCCTGATGCCCTGTGGTGGGTATAACCTGTGACCCCTGGCTTGTCCTTTCCTGATGCACTACCGTGGCCCCCCAAGGCCTCTGCCCTCAACTTCTACACCACGTGTTTTTCATCCTCGTTCAAATGTGAGTTCATAGAGAGGTTAAAGACGGACAACGGTTTCAGCTCTCTTGGCTCAGTTACAGGGTTTTCAGGGTCTCTGGAGATCCTTCCCTCAGCCTGCAAGTCAGAATGAGTACAAACGTTCACACCTCAAGAGTCTGGTGAAGCCTTTCACTCAGGATCAGAGATTCTGTTTTCTACCAGATCAACACATCCAGCCAGAAACGTGACTTTACATGAAGTAGCAACACCACCATAGAAAGTTTTATAACTTGATCATCACTGATCAGGGTCTTTAACGGTACAATGACTAGGACTTGTCTGTTGCAGTTTGTAAAGACAACATTCAAAGTTGGCCCCTTGCCCCTCCCAGCTCAACAACACCAGAAGCACGCACCCCCTGACCCCAGTTGCCAGAACAGATCCCAGTGTACAGGGCTATGCCGTGTCACTCTTCATTGCCATCTTCTCCTTCAGTGCTCGCCTGCGGGTGAAAGCAAACCCCAGAATCCCTCTTGTTCCCTTGGCGTTTCACCTCGCTATACTTGGGTATTGTCAGCGCTGTGTCCACCATTGTTGCAGCTTCCTCTTGGATCCATGCTTACAATCTCGATCTGCCGCCTGGTTGCAACGTTTTCAGAGTCCCAGTGTCCAAAGGTCAACGCCCAGAAATAGCCCGTAAACAGCAAAGTAAGAACAACAAGGAAATACGGGCAGAGGATGAGGTCTCTGCAGATCCAGACACCACCACACGCATCAGGTGGATCCTGCATGGACATTTTGGAAAATCCTACTTGTTCTAGGCTCCGGTTGTCATAGTGAGTAACGGAATCAGAGGGGTTGGGGGAGGTAGTTAAAATGGAGCCATTCCATGTTTTGGTTAATTAGCAGGAAGAAAGTGGGACATCTAAGAGGAGCGTCCCGACACATCTGACAGCAATGTATAAATAAATAAATAAGAGGATAAAAGTAACATCATTTCAGGACTGCTTAATTTCAAACTACAGGTGCCCCAGAAAAGAGGAGAAAATAAAGTTTAATTGCAGAGCTCTAGACTAAGGACCCACTGATAGATCAGGAGTTCAGTCTTAGTTCAAGCAAATTAAGAAGAAGAAGAAGAAGAAGAAGAAGAAAGCCAGTCTATTTTTTCATTGTAGGTTATAATGAAATGTAAGCTCTGCGTTTAACCCACCCTATTGTATAGGAGCAGCGTAAATTGCATGTCTTTTTGATGGTGGGGGGGAAACCGGAGCACCTGGCAGACACGAGGAGAAAATGCCAATGCCACACAGAAATGATCCAGGAGGCTCTAGGATTCAAAGCCAGGGCCTGCTTGCTGTGAGGCAGCAGTGCTAACCACTGTGCTGCATTGTCCTTTTCTTTTCTTCCTGAAAAATACTGATACTGTAATACAGGTATTGATTTCCAAAGTTTTGACTAAAGACAGGAGGTTTTTCTAAATTTTCTCGGTTGTTCTTAGCTTCTTCAAAAAAAGGAAAAAGAAAAGAAAATCGACTCATAGTCTGAGTGTGTGTTTTGGGCTACAGTGCTTTGCATAAAACTAAGCACTTTTCAGGAACATCTCCAGGGTAGAAACAGTCTCTCTCTCTCTCTCTCTAAAATGTGCAGTCAACCATGGTCTCTGTTGTTGGTCTCTGTATATGCACCAAATGAGGTGCTTCTGGATTCTGAAACAACACAGGGACAATATGGGGAAAAAGCAGCAATTGAAGAAAGAGCTCTCGTGTAATTCTTCTTTAACCAGGTTTCCAACATTGACCCACTTGTCTCGGCCAACGATGGATCTCGTACAGTGTTATGTGATGAATGTCCACATCACTCCAGAGTCCTCACAGACATAACAGATGATGGGAGCTGGACCTGTCACAGGATTCTGCTCCGTCTGGGTCTGTGAGGACTACAGGTGGCGCTTTTCTCTCAGCTTAGCCAGACCAAAAGGAGGTCAGCTTTTATGGGAGAGCCGGGTGGCTGTAAATCCGGTCCATCGGCTCATGGTCATAACAAAACATCTGCTGCAGAGAGCTACCAGAAGGGCTGTGCTTCTTTCTCCCCCACTTTGTCTCAAAAGGATGTTTCTCTCCCTGCCCGTCTCTCTCACACGTATCTCTGTTCGTTTCCCTGTGCCGACAGAGGAGCTGGCATCTTCTGCCAACAGATCAGGTTCATCTCATCTTTAACCCTCAATCATTACTTCTATCTCTTTCGCCTGCTTTTTCAGAATCCCTGCTCTCATCTTCTCCTCTTTTTATTTTGCTCTGTTCTTGGTATCTGCTGCATCCCTTCAGAACCGCGGCTTCTTGCTCTAGCCCCTTTCCCATCTTTCTGCTCTATCATTCATCATAGTCAAGTCATGTACGTACAGCATCCTCATTACTTTGGTAGGTCAGCAAAATGATTTCCTATGTGCACACCACTATTTCCAATCGGTTGATCGGGTCCTACAGAGGTGGTTGAAGAAGGAAATTAATGCAAATCAAGCACCATTAGTGCTATAAGGAGTTTCCTCAGCAGCTCCATACTGCTGCAGGTAATGTGGCTGTTGTAATTTAAATACGTCATGCACAAGGCTGTGATTACAATAAACCCCAATGTTAATCTCCATGAGATAAAATTTCCTGAAGAAAGACAGTTAACTCAGACTTTAGTAGGTAATTGAAGCTGGAAACGATTGCTGAGGTGGCCAAGGAAGAGAAAAAAAAACCCAAAACAAAGCAAGAAAAAGCTCATTTTGAATGGGATGAAGCCTCAAGGGGTCCTGAGGTAGTAATTAAAGATAATTAGCAATCTGCTAGTGATACTAATGCCATCTGGAAAGAGCTTGAAGATAAGATGAACTTCACTCATCGCCGTAGAGAATTCAAATTATGCAGACTTAAAAATGGTGCAACAGTGCATACTTAAGCTGTGCAAGAGACCAAAATGATGTAAAAAAAATACCACTGCTGCTGTAAAAACTTCAAGTGCACAGAGTGTGCACAGCATATTACACATTTAAGTGTGATATCCTTCAATCATAGTACAATACTTTATATAGGCGGCCATATCAGGTCAAGGGGTAGAGCGCCCAGTTCGGAAACTAACAAGCCAGAGGCTACGGGTCTGAAGTCATCATGGGTTGTCAGGAAGGGTATCAGCCTTAATCCCCCACACCTGCCCTGGGATGTACTTGGAGACCTGTCCAGGGTGTTTCTCCACCTTACGCCCCATTGGCATACACACCAGCAGATCCATGATCAAACTTCGGATACAATGAGTGTTAGATGATACTTTTTAAAGAATGGTAAGATTATACAGATGCTATGAATGTGGTGGTATGTGAATTAATTATGAATCTGTTTTTGGGGGACATTTTAATGGTGGCTGTTTTATGAAGGGCTAATGTAGGAAGCGAGCCCACTTTCATTTTGTACATACAGTATCTGGAGAGCGGAGATCTTGTCTTTGAGCAACTCCTGGGCTTTGTTGAAGTCCGACAGCATGTTTTGGGTTTCTCTGTTATGGACAGTGCTCATGTCAATCATCTCCCTTTCATGCTTCTTCATTAGCTCCTGCTCATGAACCCTGAAGTTGAAGAAGAGGAGAAAGATGGAAGGAGGGTTACATTTGCTGAAAATAACCCAACAATACTAGATTATGCATAT
>OMLC01044771.1:7183-22365 GCA_900302585.1 Regalecus glesne
GCTAAAAAGTAGCCAAGCTCTCATTATTGTTGCTTATACACAACAGGATGATTTTTTTTCCATGTGTTTTGATCCAGAATAAAGTGAAGGACGATCCTCCACTATGAGGAGAGGTATCTGGTGGATGTTCCATTATAAACGGAATGGCTATGTTTGATATTTTTACCCCTGCAGATCCCAACATTGTTCTTCCCATGGGGTTGGTGATGGGCCTCATGGTGATCCTTTTTATCAACAGCGTGGTCCTCTACTATCTTTTCAAGATCGACATTGTGCTGTGGTTCAGGAGAGCTTTCCCTGTCCTTTATACAAATACAGGTAATATTACACTCCAATAATTAGAAATTAGCATTGTGCATGTATGGAAACTAAATCCTGATCATGTTCACTTATTTGGCAGCATGGCTCAGAAGGTAGAATGGGTCATCTGGTCATGGAAAAGATGCTAGTTGGATCCCTGATTCCTTCAGATAGTGTGTTGAAGTGTCCTTGAACAAGACACTGGGCCCCTAACTGATCCTCGGGTGCTGCAGCGGCCCATTGCTCCTGTACATTAGCATGGGCTAAATGCAGAGGACAAATTTCCTTGTAGGAATGCAATGACCAAAAAGTGGCCTTCCTTATTGCGCTGCAGTGATTTGATAGCAAGAAAAATCTAGCCTTTTTTAAGATGTTGACATTGTCCATTTTTACACATCAGGATTGGCCACCACATTTTGGGTAGGGGTGGACACAGACCTAGATGGAGTGTGGAGGATTAAGGCCGGATACCCTTGCTAATGCCCCGTGGTGGGATTGAACATGTGATGTCAGGCTTGTTATTTCCCAAAGCAGGGGCTGTAGCAGCTCAGTGGTAGAGCTTTAGGGACTGATGAGCCAAAGGCTGCAGGTTCGAGCCCACCACGGGGCATCAGGAAAGGCAACAGACTTTAATTCCTCACATTCCATCTAAGTCCGTGTCCATCCTCACAATATGGTGACCAATTATGACATGTAAAAATGGACCTCTGTCTTTCTCTCTCTCTCTTATGAAGTGAAGTAAAAAACAAGTGTCATTCTGCTCACCTGACGACCCCTTGATTAGTGATGGAACATTTACCATAACCCGAATCTTTCCTCAACCAAAGCTTGAGAATAACAAGCACGTGAAGTAGATGAAGTTGGCCTGAAAAATGGTGATATACCTCATGGCTTCTTCATTATGTATAATGTGAGAGGTCCGTTTTACGTGTCACGATGGACATAAACACCATTCCTGACACCCTGTGGTAGATTCCAACCCACAGTCCTCGGCTCGTCGGTTACCGAAGCAGGGCAGTCTACCATTCAGCTACCATGATCTGCTACATGATTTTTGGGTGACTATAATTCAAATGCTGTCCTTTTGGACTGCAGTAAAAGTCCTGTTGGCCTTTGCTCTGTCAGACAGCAGCAGTGGATTAGGTCAACAATAAGATAAGTCAAAATATTTCTTTATTAGTCCCACAAGGGGAACTTTATAGTGTTAAAAAGCAGCAAAGTAGAAAGCAGAACAGAGGCAACAAAAAACAGTATTGGCAGTTAAAATTGCACACAGAATTATTTATCATGCACACTGAAATGAAATACTGAAATACTGCATGGTGTGAAGTCCAGTTACTGTCGGTTTTGGTGTGTATGTCGTCTACTGGGAGAGCAATGCTGCTTATGAAGTCTTGACAGCTGCAAGAAGAAAATGCCTGCGATGACGCTCTTTCATAGACTAGGCCTTCATAGGCACTGAAACCCTAACTGCTCGAGCCGTGTGATGGAAAGGCAACCTTTCCAGGGTGTTTCCCCACCCTTCATGCTGGGATAGCATGACTCCGCGACCTGACCTCAGATAGGCAGTTGATGATGAAAGTGGTTGGCTGGATGGATGGATATTGTATTGGTTTGTGTCTTGGTGAGCATGATTAGCAGTTGGCTAAATATGCTTCCTGCTGGATGTTTATGCTAATGGGGGTTTCTGATCCACATGGTAACCATGCAGACCAGCTGTAAGGGATGTAATGACCTCCATTATGTTTGTCTTAGTCCATGAACACATAGTAGTTCTTTCTTAAGTCTATGTGTTGATGAAGTGAGACATATAAAATAACATTTGTGGACATTCTCAAAATTCGATTATACAAACCAAGATTTGTGAGTCATTTGCAGAAATTAGGTGAAGAATTTACCTCAAGAATTGGGGATTTAGGCTTTAAAACGCATTAGGCAAGTTTTAAGGTTTTTTGTGATCAACATTTTTATTGGTTTTTGAGGGGGGGTTTCCGACATATCAAAATGAGTTTAATATGTTTTATCACCATACGCGTTTAAATGAACATGCAGAGCTGGGCATATGGTGGCTTTACTCTATCATCTCGCCGTTTCTCTCTCACACATTCATACATATCCTTGCTCACATATAGTTACAATTATGTGCACAGAACTATAAAATCTGTGTGCAACCTGTGAAACCAAACACAGTGAACAAGCCATTGTGAAACCTATTACCTGATCTCAAGTATCAACAGTGAACAAACATGGCAAACAACGGAAGCTAGCAAACCACAGTGTTGCCTCAATGTACCAGAGGCACAATTCTCCAAGAAAGAGGTCATGCTCTCCATTTTATCACGATAATTAACACCCCATTATGCCAGAAGGATCAACCTGTGGGTCAGGCCACAAACTGATAGGCCTCCAAACCTCCAAATCTGAATTGGCAGTAGTCAACCTTTACCCAGTATTCTTCACCATCTTTAGTGGCACCCCTATCCTACATAGTCTTGGTTTCCAGAAATCTTTATAACCTGGTAGAGTTAATATATAATTGGTAGAGTGTGCTCCTCCTCCAAGTCAGGTATTGGAGGTTTGATCCCACTACAGGGTGTCAGGAGAGAGCATAATCCTTAATCCTGTACGCTTGGTAAATGTGAGACATACGCTGTAGTGCTTTGAGTGGTCAATAGACTAGAAAAGTGCTGTATAAGGATGAGTCCATTTAAGTCCATCTTTCATGAGCTGGACATGAGGCTCATTGAGAGGGATTTCAGTCCAATTACAGCTTTGGAGAGTGATGCTGTATGACTGATCCACGATGGAGCAAAATTGTAAACGACAGCGGCAGCTATAACAAATGGCTGGGTTAAACGAGTGGTAGAAACCACATCATATGATGTAGGCATAGTGCAGAAGTTGCAGGTGTGTGCCAGCTGTTGTCATTGGAATCACACCGTATTGTAAACTATATGAAATTGTCTCTGCCACTATTTGGTTTATACTTCTGCTGCATTACATCCCCTCTGTTTCCTTGGGGGATTTTTCTCCAAAGCTGCGATTAGACCATCTGTCTTTCATTGAAATCAAGTCAAATGTCCCAGTTTTTCATTTGAAAAAAAATGCAACAAAAAAAAAGTGTATCTATTCTCCAGAAGGGAGAAACATACAGACATAATGTACCATGGCTATTTTAATCTCACTGCTTCTGAGAAACTTCTTCTCTCTCCCCCATGTCAGAGTCGGACGGGAAGCTTTACGACGCTTATGTGGCATATCCACAGCAGTTTGGGCATGGCGGCAGCGATGAGGTGGAGATGTTCGCCCTCCACACCCTACCCCAAGTGCTAGAAAAAGCCTGTGGCTACAAACTCTTCATACCTGGCCGCGACTGCCTACCAGGACAAGGTAAATCATCCTCATGGTGATGCTAGTACTTCAATACATACTGTAATGTGGTCCATTTTACATGACACGATTAGTCCTCACGTTGTGGGGGTGAACATGGACTTATATGGAGCTTGGGGATTAACGCCAGTTCCCAAGGCACGTGTGCTCTACCCACTGAGCTACCATGACCCCCACAATACAGACTGTAATAAATACTCAAAGTGCATAATACATACAGAGGGGCAGCATAGATCAGGAATTAGGGTGGGTGTCTAGTAATCGCAGATTGGTGCTTCAATCCCCGATCCCTGCAGAGTGTCGAAGTGTCCTTGTGCAAGACCCTGAACTCCTAAGTGCTCCCCGAGTGCCATCTGGCAGCTGCGCTCACTGCTCTGATACAATAAGCTGGGTTGAATGCAGAGAACATGGCCTTGGTTATGGCAACAATTCAATTCAATTCAATTCTTCTTTGTTTGTATGTACAATATGTTAATTACATTTTTTTGCAAGCAGTAAAGTACAAATAGAAAAATAGGAAATTGTGCCAAAATGAAAATACAAATAATCATAAAGGCAAAATAAAATAAATGAATAAAAATGACACACAAACAAAACAAATAGGGCATACAGTTCAAGACAATGACATATATTATTGAATTACTAGTACTCAAATGTAATCCAGAATATATCAAAGAGGAGGTGAGTAGTCTATAGTAAATGTCACAACTGCTCAAAGTCTCCATCAAATTGAGCAAGATGGTCCAAGAATGGCTGCTAAGTCTTGAAGAATTTTTAAAAGATTGTTCGTCAATCTATATCAGATTTTCTCCATATGTAATACAGATATAAGTTATGATAGCCACGTCTTGAAAAGTGGCACTGCTTCAGACTTCCAAAGCATTCAAATCAGTCTCTTTGCAATTAACATCTCATACATAATGGTGTGCTGTACAGGGATGCTCTGAAGCAATAGAGACAGCTCAATTCAATTCTAAACTGACTCGAACGATTTAAATCCTTTATGATAGCCCCACTATTCATATTCTTCCAGCGATACTAGTGGGCTATGAAGAGGAATTATTTGAGAAGTCCTCGTGTGTGATCGATCTGAAATTGGTGGTCACACACAGCAAAAGGGTCCCAGGTTCAAGAGTGTGGCATCTGTGTCTTCTTGATCTCTTTAGATAGGTTTCCTCTTGTTATTCCGGTTTCCTCCACGTTCTGAATGCATACACATATGGTGAATTGGAGATTATTAAGATCAGATAAGACATTTCTCTATTAGTCCTACAAGGGGAAATTTGCAGTATCACAAGCTGAGAAGGGGAAAGAAGAACAGAGGCATAATCCCTGAACCCCCTAATTAATAATCATCCATCCATCCATCCACTGTCAACCGCTTATCCGAAATCGGGTCGCGGGGGAACTGGAGTGTATCTCCGTTCTCATTGGGCGAGAGGCGGGGTACACCCTGTATAGGTCGCTAGTCTATCACAGGGCAGAGCAGTTAGGGGAACAGTGTCTTGCTCAAGGACACCCCAACACGCTTCTCTGCAGGACCGGGGATCAAACCTGCAACCTTCAGATTACCAGGCGACCGCTCTACCCACTGAGCCATGCCGCCCTGGAAATGAATAATCAATTAATTAATTAACAATTAATTGCCAATAGAAACTAATGGGAGTGTAAGGGAGTCCATGTTTCTGTTTGTTGAAATTCTGATGGACTGGTGACCTGTTTGCCTGCTCTTATTATTTACAAACATATTTTGAATACAAATGGTGTAACCTTACGGAGTTGTAACAAACATGGCTTAAAAGCAATTTGAAAAAAAGTTTTTGAACAGTTAATGGATTATATTTATATAGCACTTTATCTGGACATCCAAAGCTTTTCACAGTGAAGGCAGGAAACAACCTCAACCATCCCCAATGTGCAGCACCAATATGGGTAATGCGCAGCAGCCCTTTTGCACCCGAACACTCACCATATCAAAGTGGGAAAGGAGGAATTATTGAGCGAATTACACAGTGTGATGATCAGGTAGCCAGATAGTCAGGTTGGGTACTTTGCCAGGACACTGGGGGACCCCCAACTCTTTGCAATAAGTACCATGAAATATTTAATGATCACAATTAGTCAGAACCTCTGTTAAACGTCCCATCCAAAGGACGGCATCTCCTAGAACAAAATGTCCTCATTATTGCACTGGGATTTTTGTTTCTGTCAGGACCAGAGGGAGAACTGCCTCCTACTGGCCCAGTAATATCACTTCCAGCAACAACTTAATAGGGAATCTTCCATCCAAATATTAGCCAAGCCTACACCTGCTTAGCTTCCCTCACACAGCACAGACAGGGTACATGCTGTTGTGGCTGCTAGCAGTTGTGGATGTCTGACAAATTTCACAAGCCTGGAGTTCAGTTTTTGTAACCCTGGTAAAGCTCATATAGTGAGAATCAGGTTCACTTTGTAGGATGCTATACAAAGAAGGGTTTTTATAATATTCATTTTGTGGATGTAGTTTACTTAGGATGATAGACATGAGTGAACATTCAAAATTTGACATCCTACTTCTTAATTTATGCCTGTGCTCAATCATTTTGTGACGTCCATAATACAATTGGCTTTGGCTTGGTAAATCTGGCTGTAAAATAGGCGTTTCATATGTTTTTGTTTTTTTGTAATTGCTAACTCTACCCCTGTTAGCAGCATGGTGGTGCAGCAGCTAAGACTTATACCTCACAGCTAGAAGGTTCTTGGTTCAAATCCTGTCCCAGGTTATTTCTGTGTGGAGTTTGCATTTTGTCCGTGTGGGTTTCTTCTGCGTGCTTCGGTTTCCTCCCACCATCAGAAAGACATGTATGTTAGGGTTAATACTCCTGTCTGTGCCCCTGAGCTAGACAATAGGATAAAAAACTGGAGTTGATCCCTGGGTGCTACCGCTGCCCACTGCTCCTATACGATAGGATGGGTTAAATTCAAAGAATAAAGTTTCCTATCACTGTATAATGACAAAATAAAATGGCTTTCTTCTTTCTCTTCATGACAAATGTACACTTTATATACTCATACTGTGCTGATCTAACAGCCCCTATCTCTGTCTCTACCTCTCCCTCCACCTGCAGCCGTCATGGACTCAGTGGAAGAGAACATGCAGGCCAGTCGACGTCTCCTCCTGCTCTACACAGCCTCCACTTTTGCTTACAACAGCCACAGCAGTGGCAATTGTAACAACAACATCAGCCGCAAGAACAGTGAGCACTCCATATGTAACAACAACAATGATGAGGACATGACCCTGAGTGGAATGCAGACAACAGATACCAGTAATTGTACCAGCGTAAACCCCACCAGTAATAATGAAACCAGCAGTTGCCAGCTTCACAGCTACGAGGAAAGGGATAACACCAGTGACCAGAAAACATCTGACAGTAGTGGAAGTGATGAAGATGGCAGAGAGACTTCTGGCTATGGCAAAATTGATACAATGCTCCGGTTTTTGTATGATACTGCCATGCATAGAACTTTGCTGGAGAGATCTCTAAAGGTAAAACAACAAAAACAGGCTAAATTTTGTTGTATGTGACTTCATTAATGTGATTTCTGTTTGTTCTTTGGCCTTTCATTATCTTTACACATAGGGAGGTTGTGATAGGTCAGAGGTTAGAGCGCTGGCATCGGCAACTGACGAGCAAGAGGCAGTGTGTTCAAACTCACTGTGGGCATCAGAAAGGGCATCCAGCCTTTATCCCCCCAAGCTCCATCTATAAGTCCATGTCCACCCCAAACAATGTGGGGACTCGGGGAATTTGGGTGGGGAAAATAATGGGGCTATATATATTAAAAAAACGAACGAAAGCCTAATGGCTTGATTCACTGCATTTTTGGCTCTTGAAAGCGTGTATTACCTTAGTGGTGGGAAAAAAATCTGATTCTCTTTTAATTATTCTGTTCATCGATTGATTACAATCTAATGATCTCTGTGGACTATTTAACAAAAGTAATGATGTGGATCAGTATTCAGTATCAGCCAACACTTAAAGATTCAGTATCAGCATTGAAAAAGAAACAAGGGTTTCCCCTGATCCACCACTGATATAGAGAAGACAAATGTGGAATGAAAAACATCATCCTAATGTGTAGCATTAGCTTAACATGTCTTTAGACAAATTAATAGCTTCAATAATAGTTCACGGTGACTCGACTGCAGTGGAATCAAAGTAGAATTCACTTTGACATGGTCGATTTAAAGTCAGTTCAAAACAGGCAATACAGTCAAGTGTGTACAGCTCAGTTCTCTGGATGGATTAAAGAATGGACCTACCGAGCCCAGGCAGTAGGCCCCTAAACCAGAGTGTCTACACAAAGTCACTGTTATTATCTTATCTCCATAGTCAAAGGGCTTAGTTGTTAACATCAATAACAGAGCCCCAAAAGTGCTGCTGAAAAATGGAAAAAAAACTACAAGCAAATGTTTACCTCAGTTAATATGCTGATGGCATTAAATGGTAAATTGACTTATTTTTATATAGCGCTTTTCTAGTACAACAACCACTCAAAGTGCTTTACAATGAATACCTCACATTTACTGTGCTACACGGTGGGATACAAACCCGCGCCCCACCGACGGAGCAACCGCAAAATTAATTGTGTGTATGAGCATTTTAAATCGGTTCAAGTGAATTTTGTTATCGTGACTTTGGGTACACATCAGTGTACCTGCCCAGCAGATGGGGGGCTTTTACGCATCCGTGCCCAGGGGCCCATTGTCTCATAATCCACTTATGCTCAGTTTGTGTCCATTCATGTCAATACAAATACTCCTCTGTAATAATTAATGTGTTATACATTGTTGACAGTTTTCCTTGAACTGCCACTCTTTCAGGTGGTGCTGGTGGAAATGGAGGAGGTTACCCCAGAACAGCTTGCTCTCTTCCCAGAATCAGTGCATCACCTACACAGGAAGCAGGGAGCTGCGTGCTGGTGGAAGAACCGGGGTACCAGGAACGGATGCAGGACATGTGTGGGATGGGATGAAGAGAAAGGAGGACAGGAGTCTTACTCTATCTCCCCTTCCTCCTGGTTTTGGAGGCAGATAAGGTACTATATGCCTGTGAGGGGCAAGAGAGTCTCATACCCAGAGAAAACTTCCCTGTTAAACCTATGACACTAAATGACAGCATGGTATGCTACCTATTGGACCAGAGGACATGGTGGGCTTGCTGGGGAATTTGAAACTTGGTTGTGGAACTAAGAATGCACAAACAATGTAAATAGAGAGCCATTTATAACCTCAAGAGCCTGGGCAGCATGGCACTAAAGACAAAGATAAATGCCACCACTTTAGTCAAGACCACAACAAAAGTAGACTAAATTGGAGGTGCGGGATTTGGCAGCAAAACGTGAACAATAAGTGGATACCACCCAAAATGTGGTTGAATGATGGAAGAATGAAGGAAAACTGAATGTTCAGCGAAACTGAATGCCTGAAATGTGAGAGGTCCATTTTACATGTCACCATCGGTGGACACTGACTTAGATGGAGTTTGGGAGATTAAGGCCTGATACCCTTTCAGATTCCCTACAGTGGGTTAAATCCCACTGCCTCTGCCTTGTCAGTTCCTGAAGCTATGTAAATTATTAAAAGTAAAGCATGTACAATTACTTGTAAATATGCACTATATTTTTCAAACATGTTAAATGTCTGTAATGAACTATAACTTCAAACTGCAATCTCAATCACAAATAACTTGTAGTACTTGTATTTATTTTGCTACACATCATTGAATACTGCTTGAAATAACTAACTTTGGCCACTTACTGTTCTATCGTCAAAGATGAGGAATAGAGAGAGAAACAGACAGAGAATCATCTTCATTACCAGATCAGGGATTGGTTAATTTATGCTTTGATTTTCATAACCCGATTCATATGAAATTGTTCCGTTGGCTGCCCTTGTCAGTTTTATATGGTAGCACTGTACTAATCAGACCAATCAAAATGACACTGTTTGGTCTGTCAACACCAGTTACATCCTCAAGAAAGCACAACAGAGATTGTTCTTTCTGAGGCATCTCAAGAGTTTTGGTCTTGTGACCTGTAGTCTTATGAGCTTTTATCACAGTACCATGGAGAGTGTCTTGACATGCTGTATCGGTGTGGTTTATCAACCTGATCACTAAGAACCGCAGACTACTGCTACAAAGACATCAGCAGAAATATCGGCATGGAGCTACAACCATATTGAAGGAGTTGAGTATAAAGAGACGGAGATTTACCTGTGTGTTGAAGAGTAAGGAAAAGTCGCTCGTTATTCATTTGTAACCATCGCAACCACATTTTCTGTCGCAGAAAAGTAACGTCATCACTCGGCTAGCAATGGTAGGGAGAATACAACATGCATGAAAACATGGGTGATTTCACCGTGAATTATAACCATTGAAATTTGCCAATTGCCCCGCGGGTGAGTGGCCACTGCAGCATCATAATATTTATATCGCTCGGTGCACAAGGATAGGCTACAATATAATTATGGACACCAGCTAATCCCGCTAATGTTCTGGCTCCTTTTATCTGAAATACTCTACCGGAGCATTAAATCACACACCACCCTTCTCAGTAATAGTTTCTTCCATAGGCAGTCAGGTTAATGAACAGATGCATACCTTTTAGTGTTGTTGTGCACTTTTCTATATCATTTAGTGTACCATATATCTATATATTGTTGTAGGTGTGTAGAGCCAGAACACTATCATTTCACTGTATTCCGATGTCCTTGACAATAAAGTGGAATTTGATCAAGCTATCCCAAACTAACTCTTGAACTTGCATGCTCGAAAAACGCCGTCAGTTTGACAAGCGAAAGAAATGCGTTTTTTTTAAATCGAGATGCGACTTCGTATATGGGTTTGTAGCACAATGATGCACAGAGGAGGGAAGGAATGCCCACAGCTTCACCCACTCTTGAGTGAGGGAAACTCCGCAGTTTTAACAAGAAGTACTTTAGCACGCTACCACAAACGATAAGGTCGCATGATCGATTGAGGTAAGTTGGTTTTTCTCATTTGATAAAGATCAAAATTTGAATTTGTTTCAACGTGTGAGTGCAGGTTGTCAGTATGAATAAAGTTGTCGTGAAATCTGTTACTGTTGGAAAAGAAGGGGAGGGGGGTGTCTCTAAACATGCCCGGCGGCGCGAAAGGTAAGCTTTTATTTGAAATATGCAAGTCAATAAGAAAACTGCGAAAGATTAATTTTCTAATATCTCATCTACGTCAAAGCGTACCGAGTTTCCACGTTAAAGTGATCATTTCTTTAATATCAATGCCCGGGGTCCAGAACGCTTTCCATGTGCCCCGTCCTTTGCTTCAGTAGACTTGGTTCGGTTTGTCAGCTGTTAAGTGCTCAAGTGTGCAGCGATGAGAAAAACAAATTTAGATATCGGTCTAGATTAAATGAAATGCCATAAGAAACAAACAACTAGAGAGCTCTCCGGTCGTCACTCACGACTCTGCGGTCATATCAGCTAAGTTTGAAATACAGGCATGTGTTCACCTCTATGACAATCGGATGGAAACGGCGCAGAGGCATAGGTATAAAAATAAATTTTTTATTGTTATTTCTATACCCAGAGAGAGCTGACGAGCAAAGTTGGTGAGAAAAAAAAGAACAGGACAACTCTGACCGTTCACTATAAAAGAATATTTTGACTATCAATTTAGAAAATCAAAAAGGATCAATCTCACATTTGTAATAGTGGAAAAAAAATGACTGGCTGCTCTGTACTTAGCTTTTATTATATCTTCATTTCAAACGTAATTCAACTAAAGAATGCTGCAAGTGTTTTATGTTCAAAATGAAGCAGGAGGAATCACAAAAAAGGGGAATCGGTTCAACTGGATCAGAAGTTTATTCAGAAACGTTTCGTTACTCAAACAGGTGACATTTTCAGTCTGAGCTGACAGCAGCATCCCCACCCTTATAAACAATATAGTTGTATGCCAATGAAAAAAAGGATGGTTTCATACGCAAGTTTAGGGCAGGGCCTCAAAACAAAAATAAAAAATGGGCACATGGAACAAAGTTTGTCAACATATCCAAACTTTATTGATATATTGAATTACAGCAACCTTTATCAAAATGTTATTAAACACATTTTTGAAACCTTCACGTATAATTATACTCTATTAAGAATTTAAATAGTCACTCAAAGGGGCACTGGGTTATCAAGGCAAAGGGGAAGGGGCCTCAAGTCCCCGTAGCCCCCCCCTGCTGTTATTGTGTAGTGAGTTACTCTGGGAGGCAACTGCAGACTAAATTCAGTCATCACCACTCTGATGACACCCTGAGTAGGAGAATTGTTGAGATGAGTGATGCTGCTTCATTGTTAATTTTTGTAAGATGCTGCAGACAGAAAGCTTCAGGAGCATCTACTGTTTTGAAAAGAGCTTCCCACGGGAATGACAGCAGATCATGAAATGTGCTGCCTCGATGATGTTTTTCTTTTGATCCATTTTGGCATTGTTTTGACACAATTTGCTGCATAAAACACTATGAGGATAGCAGAATTGTAATAGATTTACGAAATATTATAATAATAACAATATTGATAACAATATTACTACTACTACTAATAATAATAATAATAACAATAATAGCACCTGTTTTGGTGTTTGGATGGACACTGCTACACATTAACCCAAAATCAAGCATTTTCGTTGCATCATTTTTGGGCATTTCAAGTTTAAAGTCCCACATTTTATTTCAAAATCAATTTTACTCTAAAACTTGGGGTGCTGTAAAAAACATTTCATCATAAATTCTGGATTCGTGTGAAGTCAAAATTGCCCTGAACATAAATATCTCAGCCACTGCCAGGGATTACGCAGTAATATGTTTTTGCAGCACCTCAAATTTCAGACTTAAAGTAATTTCAACATAATAATGTGGAATTTTAACTTTGAAATGGTCCAAAGTGACACAATAAAAATGCTTGATTTGGGGGGGGTGTTGTCCTGAACTGAAATAACTCAGTCATATTGAAGGACAGCTCAGGTTGGACAATTGGGAGACAAAGCAAGACAGAGAAGATTGAGATGGTTTGGAGATGTGTAGAGGAGAGATACAGGGTATACTGGGAGATGGATACTGAAGATTGAGCTGCCAGTCAAGAGGAAGACCATAGACGAGGTTTATGGAGGTGGTGAGGGAGGACTTGCAGCTTGCTGGTATGACAGGAACACGTAGAGGACAATGAGAGATAGAAATGGATAATCTACTCTAGCGACCCCTAGCGGGAGTCACCTAAAGTGCTAATACATGAACTTGTTCTCACATAGGGCTTTTTTAGTCTATTGACAACTCAAAGGCCTTTACAATGAAGAAGTTGTTGTTTCCTTGATAGCTCGTACCAGAAGGGGACGAGTGATGGGTAGCTGGGCCGCAGTATATCAAAAACTCGTACTTTCCCGGAATCGGGTTGGGTGCGCTCAAAAGTTCCCGAGTTGATAACGGTGAAGTCACATGTATTATTTCACAGGAGACCATGACGGTGATGGACCTCTATTGCCTGGCTGCTGTGCTCTCGTTGGCCTGCGCTCACGGACACAGTAAGTGCACATCACGTCCATGTTAAATCAAACATTAACCTACGTAGAACAGGATCGTCCGGGAGAGACCTCTTCTCAACGATTCACGATGAAGGATACGGTGCGTCTTGTGGGAAATAAGCCTCATATGGGTTTTCGTTTTAATCTTTTGACTGCATGAATTGTTCAGCAGAAAAAAAACCCTTCTTTCAGACTCATCCTTCGCGACAGAGTATCTCTCCTATTATGTACTGCTTCTGTTCGCCAAATGGGTCAACACACACACACACACACACACACACACACACACACACACACACACACACTATCATCGGTGGCTCCATCATCGGTGGCCCAGACAGCACCTAGTTTTGTACGAATTACAAGTGCTCTGATCCGGCGCTGTCCGGGTGTCTATACTCTTGTGGGCTATATCGCATTATAGTGGAAAAACCGCAAAACCGATTCCGTTATCTTGAAATTGCATTCACCAATTGGAAGAATAAATGGAAACAAAACCGTTACCCTCAAGGAAATGTGTCAGAATCTCTTTATTGACATCCTTGTTAGTGCCATTTTAAACGTGTTTTGTGGTTTGGTTTCAGATTTAAGTTTTCTATTATTTAGTTTCATATCCAGTGATTGTTTACAGTAGCGAGTGTCTAATTGTGTTCTGTAGTTTTGCATTTTCGCTTTGGACATGTTTAGTATACATGGATTGCATTGGTTAGAATACATCGCAAGCGACTATGACATAGAAGCTTGCGCATTCAGGAAGGGCAAAAACTGATTTGAATGATTTTGTGAGTATTCAGTAAACTTCACTCTGTTTTTCACTCTGATATTTCTGTCATTTTACCCTCATTGCATGCATGTCTGGTTGCTCTCAGTTTAAGCCTGCATAAGCTACTTTCAATTCACAACGTGATCTTTGTGGATGAAAACCTTCCTCTTTTGCTTTGCTTTTGGTATTGTTTCTGTTAAGTTATCTGACATACACAGGCTTAACTTGGCATGGAAGTATAAGCGGAGCGTCTGTTTTATACATATTTATTCTTCACATGTGCACCGGCTCTATTTATTCATCTCTGCACACAGCATTCAAGTGAACTAATGGCATGCATATAGGCATGGCACATACGCAGGTATGAGAAACCGTAATACTCCGAATAGAACAGCCAATATTATTACCGTAAAAAATGAATAAGAGCGTTATCTATAATAATAGTTGAACAGTCTTGATGCATGCTCAATAATGCAGGTAGGGAAATCACAAAAAGAGGTGAATCTGTTCAGCTGGATCAGAAGTTTATCGAGAAACGTTTCGTCACTCACCAGGTGACTTCTTCAGTCGGAGCTGAAGGCAAACACCCCCCTCTATAAACGGTACCTTGATGCCACACAACAATAGGTTGGTTTCACATGCAAGTTGGGTGATCAACTGCACATTCAGTGACAATGGGCACCATTCACAGAGGGTTGGGGAATGTTTGTGATCACGGCATTGTAAGACGCCGATAGGTGTACTCTCAGGCCACCACCCCTATTCAAAGATGGTCGTTCCCTCTTCAAGTCACTGCAGTCTTCCTGGCATTTAACAGCGTACACTACGTTACTCTGTTTGTGCCGGGGGACCCGATTCTTGGGGTGGGCCAGCTTTTGCCGCAGTGTGTTCAGGGGTTTGAAAGCAACTGAGATGCGATGTTTTGAATACACGCGTCTCAGCTGTTCCGACACTCCCGCCACATACGGAATCACTACCGGTCTACGCTTTGGCTCCTCCCCTCCCTCCACTTGGCTGGAGCTCTGTCTGGGACCCTTCCTGGCTTGAACAAACGCCCAGTTAGGGTAACCACACTTAACCAGGGCCTGTTTAATATGGGACTTCTCTTCCTCCCCGGCCACTGAGTCCGTGTGGAC
>OMLC01044776.1:9202-23271 GCA_900302585.1 Regalecus glesne
CGCATTAGTATATATATATATATATATATATATATATATATATATGACTCATGTCAGGTCAATTTTATTTGTATAGTCCATTATTACATATATACCTCATTGGGCTTTATAGCAATAAAATAAATATACTGTCCTGTCGCATTGGATAAGGAAAACTCCTCTAACCGCACCCCCCAAAAAAGAGGGAATAAAAATAGGAAGAAACCTCAGAGAGCAACAGAAAAGGGATCTCTCTCTCCAAAGATGGACAGGCATACAATGGATGTTGTGTAGAGAGAATTAACACGCAGTTTACAGAATACAACACAGAGGTCAATGCTAATGTTAAACAAAGACAGATGGAATAAATTATTGAATATGCTATATATTTAAGAATGGTATCACCAAACTCAGGCAGTGATCACAGAAATGTTTACCACATGTGAATTAATCAAGGAAGCAATGTATTGGGTACCTGGGTATTACCGAGAATTGGGGCGTTTCAAACCATGTAAATCCCTTATTCATAAAATGATCTCCACCAAATCACTCATATTGAGTCAGTTATTTGTTTCTTTGTAAACTGAATGGATGCCATCCCAATCTGGATGTTACCAAGTTATCAAGTTTACAAATGACTAAAATAATAATAATAAAGGCAGGAATGCAAACAGTGGGACAAGCCTTTAGTTAGTGGCTTTTTAGTCAATTTCGACACCAGTTATGATCCACAAAGACTTAGTCTGTTATTCTACCTCCTAAGCTCACAAGCAGACCATTATAATATAAAAATGTTTGGTAGGTATCTCAATATTATAGACAACTCACCTCCAAGTATTCATTGAAACGTGTGTGGATGTTTTCCTGGGAGGGAGGGCCTCGTCTATTAGCCCTGATGCAAGAGTTTGAGGAAGGAGGTGTGGATGAGGCAAGGGACTGCATACAGGATAGGACAACCCTGGGCAGCGCTGCATCTCTGGTCAGACCGCAACACTTCTCCTGGCTCTGATTCTTTGATTCCTTAATAAGAATTAACACACAAACTAAATATTAGACTCAACAAAATCACATGTCATTGCATTATCATGTGCAGCTCTTCTTCTCAGGAAACATGGAAATAATGCTCCAACTGTAACAGTAGTTTGACCTGAGTGTCTGTCAGTGGTAATATAAATTTTACAAACAGGAATCAGAAAACCCAACTTTTGGACAAGGTCAAAATAGTTCAATCAGGTCATCTGGACACATGTTTAAAACAAAAACATGAGTACATTTCAACATTCCACTGAATGTCTTCATCAGCTCTAAGTCTAGTATCTGAACCACCTGGCTCCCTTTTAAAGGAACAGAGATGTAAATTAGAGTGCTCACAAAGAACGAGGCAAAACAATGCTGGAATGGAAGAAAAGAAAAACATCTTTTCAGGTGCAATGTTGAAACGTTTGTTGAAACGGAATGTTTGAAATGTATTCAAGTTTTTTTTAAAACATATGTCCAAATGACCTGATAGAACTATTTTGACCTTGTTGACTACCTAGATTATTGAGCTAGAAAATACATTTTTCCAACTTTTGGACATTTGTAGTTTCCCATAGCAAGGCTTATCTACACAACTTTTGAGCAGGATTTTACTGCCTGGACCCATTAACACACTGGATTAAGCGAAAAAAAATATTCTCATCAAGCAGAATATTCCCTTTACAGTTGGGGAAATAAGTATTAATCCCCTGCCAATTTTGTGAGATTGCCCCCTTACAAAGAAATTAACAGTCTATACTTTTCATGATAGGTTCATCTTAACAGTGAGAGGTGAATTACGCAAGGACATTTGTGATGTACGTTTATCATAAATAAAGGGAAAAAATACAATACAATACAATACAGTCATTTAGCAGACGCTTTTATCCAAAGCAACGTACAAAAATAATCTTGCTCTGACTCATGATGGTGGTGTTCCGAGGCAAACCATATCCAAGGGTACCGTGTAAGAGTGTTTAAAATGTGTTATTTTCTATGTGCATGTGAGTGCGTGTGTGTATTCTTACCCTGAGTGCCTGCTGAGCCCTCTGACATCTGCTTAGGGCAGATGTGTCTTCGCAGATTATCTTCCTCCATGTCCTGCTCACTACCCTACAGCTGTGAGGGAGGAAACACGTAAGCAATTTTCAGAGCAAATTACAAGCCCATGACAACTATTTCCTCTATGAATAGTAATGAACTATGATAACTATTAAGTTACACATGCAATGTAAGGCAAGTTGAACCCCTCATGAGTTATATCAGGCTAAAACCCTTAATTGCTGTAATAAAAAAAGAAATCTAGCATAGCCTGCTTTTTATGAATACACTGAAAAATATGCTAGCACATCTATATATTAGGAAGTAACTGGACAACTTGCCTTACTTTCATCTCTAAAATCACTCTTTAATTGATATTTATACATTCTTTGTAAATGGAGCTTTGAATGTTCCTATAGAACTAGAAATATCACAGGTTTTATCCAGTTACCTGATGAGGTCCATGTCTCCCAGCTGAGCCAGGATGCAAGTCAGGATCCCTCGCATGTTCCTAGATAGTAAAGAGGACAGAATATCCACGTAGTCCCGTCCCATTTGACCTCCGATAACTCTATCCAGCAGATGTTCCTCTGCCAGCTTGGAAACCACGCTCCAGTCATACCTGGAACACACATGGAGACGCATTCAGTCACATAACTATATAGGTAATGTCGGTTTTTGATAGAACCATGAAGTTCTATGATGCACATGACTAACCCATCTTTTTGCCTAGTGATTTCGATTAAACCTCATGTTCACCAATACTATGTAAACATAGTAGGAGTAGATATACAGGGACAGGGCTTTTTGTGGACTAAAGCTCAATGTTCAACACCATAGTACGCTCCAAACTTGTCAATAAGTTCCAAGGATCTTAGGCCTGAACACAGCACTATGTGACTGGATGCTGGACTTCCTGACAGAGCGCTTCAAAATGATGAGTTGACAAACACACCTCTTCTCCACTGACTCTCACTACGGGAGTCCCACAAGGCTGTATCCTCAGCCCTCTCCTGTATTCCCTCTACACCCATGACTCCATGGCAACCAAAGATTCAAACACCATTGGGAAGTTTTTGGATAACAACAGTTGTGGGGTTGATCTCGTTCTACGAGACCGCCTAACGAGATGAAGTTACTCTCAGGCAACCTCCTCTCACCATGTCTTCAAGAGCATGGAGGTGCACAGCCCCCCATTCCCAGTCACCATCAATGACACAGTAGTGGAGGGGCTGGACAATTTAAAATATCTGGAATTTAACATCTACTAAGACCTATCATGAGCTAACCACAACACCTTTGTTCATAAAAGACCCAGCATCTGTATGCCCTCAAGTACATAAAGAAATTTGGCCTGAGCCTTAAAACACTCAGGGACTTCTACTTGGGCACTATAGGGAACCTGCTGAGAAGCTGCTTCACCACCTGATACAGCAGCTGTGCCTGCAAGAAGGGCAAGAGCAGACTATATCTAACAAAGAGACTAAGGTATTTTTGAGTGCAGGGGACACTCCTCAGCACTTTTACAACACAGTGGTGGCACCAGCCATCTTCTATGGAGTGGTCTGCTGGGGCAGCAGCATCTCAGCTGTGGATAGGAAGAGACTAGATAAACTGGTCAAGAGAGGTAGCTCTGTCCCAGGATGCCCCCTCAACACTGTGGAGGTAGTGGGACAAAGGATGGATGAGCTGTCATCAATGATGGGCAATATCTAATTACCACCAGTGTAACATCTTTGATGACTGATTGTACATGCACCCATTATTGCCTTTTCATACTTGATGGATTCCTATTCTTACCTTTACTCATGTTGTACCCCATTCTGTGGTATGAATTTATTTGTGTACAAACACAGACAAAAACTTTTAATTATATACCTTCATTTTATCTTTATCTTAGGATTCTGCAATGTTGGTCTCCCAGCCAAAGAATTTCATAAAAGTGTTGTGCATCCAGAATTACATCTTTAATCTTGAATCGATAGCCTTAATCTCCAAAACGTCATCTAACCCCATGACCACCTGCCCGACTTGAGGTTTAATTGTGATACGTAAAACAAAATGCTTATCATATCAATAGCTGAAACTCAGTCACTTAATATCAAACATATCTGAGGCCAATTTGTATTTTTTAGATATTGTACAATACAAGTACGAAAATTGTAGCAACATGTTACCATTTAATTTTTAATGAATTTCTGGGAACTTGAGTAGTCAAACACCATTGTGATTAACAAGTTATCAAAGACATAAGGAAATCAATTGAAAACATCAACTTTTAGGATTGTTACTTAACAGTTCATGAACTTTGTGTTCTTGCCACTATTGCATGTGTTATTCAGGTTTCTGAAAATTCAAGTGCATCTGTATCAAAGAGCACACCTTCCTGATGGAGAGCTAGTTAAAATCATATATTTACCTCTTATTCTTCTGGAAGCTCTTTGCCAGCTCCTTGCATACGGCTTTTTGGAATTTCAGAATCGGCAGATTGGGATCACTGTTGAGTTTAATGGGGACAGAGCCTTGGCACCGCTGGGTACTCTTTCCTTGAGATACAATAGGGGTTGAGGAAGTCACCAAAGACACCGGACTAGAACAAGTCACCTTCCTCTGACAGGTAGAAGCAGAACGCGGCAGGGTTTTCGCTTTTTCTTGACAAATGTTCGGAAAGGACTTTTCTGGGCTCTGTCGTATATCAACTCTGCTGTTGTGGAGTGACAGATAGCCGCTGTCTTCGAAGCCTTCATCACCCAGCAACGTTTCATCCAAGGTTGTGCTGTGATCCTTGTTACTGTTATTTTCTTTGTTCTGAAGTGGTGTGATGTCATTGTTGAGGGACAATAACACAGGTGACAATGGAAATTTGAAAGGAGAATGTTCTTTTAATAAAATGGTTTTTGGATGAGACAACTTATCCTCTGCAGCAGCCACAGCAGCTGGGGCAATTGATCTTTTCTCCATCTGGTTCACTCTGGTACTAGATGGACATTTCATGATAACGTTCTTGCAGTCGAAAAAGCACACCATGAAGTCCCCTCCTATAGAAAATGGAGGATATAAAGGAAAGGATTAGCATAGGAATGACATAAAATAGATATCAGAACAGGCCATTGAAATGCTTTGAAGTCTTAGGAATCTAGCTAAACAAGACAATGATATAAATTCCATGTTTGACAACTGCAGTATCCTGCCAAAAAGCAACCTGATGTTCTTGATGGTAACCAGTAATAGTTATCTTTATGCATGCTCAATAATCCAGGGAAGGAAATCACAAAAAGCTGAATCATCTGGACATAATGTTTATTGGGAGATAAGATAAATAGGATAAGATATTCCTTTATTAGTCCCACAGAGGCAAATTTTACCGATCCAAAGGATTTCTTTAGTCCAAACTGACTTTAAAGTCTCCTCCAACTCTACAAACACAGTGGCATAATGACTGAAACTAATAATGGCTGACCAACGATTGGAAATAAAACAATTTGCATATGAAACCATTGCTGGTTTCAGTTGTCATGTCACTGTAGTATATAGGGCAGGAGACTACTTGCACTCAGCTGAAAATGAAGAAGTCACTTACACGAGTGGGGAAAATATTCTTGCAATGAATGTTATTTCTAGATGAACAGAGTCAACTTTTTGTATAGCTAATAGGCTAGTTACACTGGGTCACGAGTGAGTGCACGGATTGTTAGACAAGCTATCTGTCTTAATTTATTCTTCACTGTCACTGTAGAGAATTGCTCAAGCGTAGTTCAAGTTAAACCATATCGTGAAGAAGAAACTATGCCATTGTACAAATACAAATGAAATGTGCTCTCTGCATATAACCCATTCTAATGGATAGGGGCACTCAACAGTTGCAATGCCCAGGGACCAATTCCAGTTATTTTTTCCATTGCCTTTCCCATTGCTTTTGACAAAGGCATATGCATGTCTGTGATGGTGGGAAGAAACAAGAATACCTGGAGGAAACCAATATAGACATGGGGAGAACTTGGAAACTCCAAAAGGAAAAGACCTGAGATGGGATTCAAACCCAGGTCCTTCTTGTTACAAGGGAACTGCGCAAACCACTTTTTTTCTTTTTAGCATGTGTTAAAAAATTAAAAAGTTAATAATAATATGAATTGGGTCCATAAAAATGTTTCAACACACCATTCTGTTTTTAAACTATGTTCAGATGACCTGATTGAAGTTATTTTGACTTCTTACCAACGTACATTATTGAGCAAAAAACATGTAGAGAAACCCCAATTAATTACAAGTACAATCAAAACCTCACAACTTGACAGTAAACCTCAAATGGCTCAACACAGTTTAATAAATTAACGTTGAGTCCTTTCACCCTCCATTCAGCCCAATTGCACAATCCTCTTCATTCTGTTCTCAACCCACCACTCCAACGTCTACTTGGTTCCGTTTCATCATGTATTCCTCCAGTACGTCACAAGAAACAAACATTTTGAGTCTTGAACACTCAACCATGTTTTTGCTTTCCCACATCACATTCTTTCTTCAAATCTGCATAAAGCATTATACATTAATTGTTAACATACTGCCTTAAAAAAGTAATTCTTGCATTCAACACTGTTCCACTTTACTCATAGATCTCTTTCTTACAATCATGCCACCCGTCGCCCCCTCCCACACATTTCAACGCAGCCGGTATTCTTACTGTTTTCCCTCCTAAACATCTATTCATCGCTCGTTTCCAAACCCATCAGACTCATTCTCCTCTCCTATATACATTTCCATCTCCCATACCATGCCAACCACTTGTTCTCTTGGACACTGTACTATCCAGCAATTTGATAATGGTACAAAGTAAAACACTTAGTAATCTAAGCTTGAAGGGGTACAATGTAACACTGGTATTAACATTAGTCTGTAACTAGCAAGTCCCAATCAGCCATGAATCATAAATGACATTAGTTAAACCACGTTTCGATGTTGTGAGAATATAAAAAACCATACCATAGATGATATCTTCAAATACAAGTAGCTCATTTTGGCGCGGTATGCATTTGGCGGAAAGATACTACAGCTAACATGAGCTTAGTAAGACAACGTAACGTAGAGCAAAGTCTGAAATGTCTCACATCCAAGTGTAAAGGTATATTCTATAAAATGTATTATGTGCCACTTGTTTTCGTCAATTCTGCAAGTTAAGTATGTTCAGACGTTTTTAAATTTACGCGGGTTCCCTCCATTACGCAATGGACATCGATAACTTTTCACCCTGGTTGGATGAAATCTGGTGCAGTTTAAAACTATATCACAAATAACAACCCCTTTATTGTGTAAATGAAGAATTGAAATTGCCCAAATGGAAATAAAAATGTATCTAATCATATCTTAGGCAAGCTGCAACAAGCAGACAGCACATGTTGAACAATTCAAACAAGCCAGAGAAATGAAAGCTCCTTACCTCGTCTTTCCTATTGTTGTTCTTTTTGGTCAGAATTCGATGGAGGATTCTTACTTTCTTTACCTCCTTTAAGACGTTAAACTAACATTCTGGTTTGGGGGATTCGACAGACGACGGTGCTAGTGCAACTCTCCAAGGGAAATGGAAAATGCGCCAGTCAATTTACATTTGAAATCGGTGCACAAAAGGCGCAAACCAATGGTGACAAAGCAGGGACTCTACCTTTAAATATGTGGCCAATAGGAATCGGGGAAGAGGATTTCGACGTAATGACGTACTTAGACGTATCGGCATTATTTGGTGACGTTGATATTACTGTAGAGCGCGGAATTTGTACATGAGCTGGTCGACGTCCTGTCGTGGTGGGCAGGCCAAATGGACCGGCATTTTCATGTGACGCTTTTCTAATCCACCGACCACTCACATCGATTTACAATGTTGGTCTCACACTGGTCGCAGAACAGGAGCACTAAACCTGTTGATGCATAGTTATAGTTAGAGAATCATTGACAAATCATGCATATTTGTACATGTACGTGTCCTAAAAGAAACGGGAGATGGGGTTGATCACTGGAGAACCAATTCGTCGTAGACTGTTAGTTACGTTGTCATATTAAAGACAGCAGAATTAAAACTTTAAAGACATCATATTACAGAAAATTAACAATTGCAATGTATCATTACAATGACCAAGAATATTGGTTTGATGAAATACGTCATCTTTAGAAATAGTACATCAGATTACTTTTTACAGCAGCTCACCAGTAACTATGGGGTAAAATGTATGGAACTACTTGGTGGATACCCACTGAATTCCTGGGAATCTCCGCTAGATTGTCCTTGACATGGAAATATGTTTGACAAAAGAGAGTGGGGAAAGTCTTCCAATAATGCCCCCAATGTTCATACCAGTGGTTGGAATGTGATAAGTTGGTTCCCACTAAAATTAGGTGGTGGGCTTTAGGATCTTTGTTCGTTATGGTACAGTGCTTCAGCGTTAGTCACCACTGCAGTAAGTATAGTTATTTGCTTTACCTTAAAGGCATTTTCGTCGGCCAAGCTTCTCCTGAGAACTCTTTCCTTTGGCACTAAAACGGAAAAATATATTAAAATATGGTCCTAAAGAGATTATAGACATGATTAGAACCAGCCTCTCTCGTATTGAGTTTTTGAGACAAAGAATCACCATTGATGAAAATGCTTTGTCATTTTTATATCCAAACTTGAAAATATGTGTTCTTTACTTTTAATTACACTGTAGAGAGGTGTATCATTTCTCAAACATTCTGTGTACTTCTGAGCTACGTTAGAGCCTTTCGCAAACCGTAATAAAATTGGTAATGTGAAACGGACTTTCAACAGCCCAATTTAGAATATATCGATAATGAGTCATAATGGAGGATAGAAAATAGGAAATTATTAGTGTGGCTAAACAATTCATCCGTAGGTAAATTTATTGATGCCAGACCACTGTTCTTAGTCTTCATGAATGAGTTGGTATTTATTCAGAAAACACCAACATATATAAAAACCAAACAAAATTGAATATTTCCAAAAAACGTGCACATATGGGTTTCTTATCAGACCTCCGACCCTCTTACTTCGTATTCCCCCCTTATTTTATTGTTTTTTTTAAACACAAAATTGGGTAACAGCTAAATGTATCACTTATGTTGTTTATACTGCGAACTACTTGTCGTAATCGTCAGACTTTGTTTATGATGTATTAAATATCCTCTTCCGGGATAGTTCTTACACATTTTATTTTAACGAGGGCGACATCACAATTTCAACGTGTTGAAACTGCTGCAATATTCTATGCCGAAGAAGAAACAATGTCGAGTGCGCATGTGTGGCCAATGCAATATGTCAGCGCCCTACTTCCACTGCCACTGTAGCTATGTCCTACTGATACGTTTCTATTCAAACTAAAGAAGTTATTATCCTCCCGTGTTATGAATATATTGAAATTAACAAAACCCTTTATATATATCTAACCGAGCATTTTTGGTGAAGGAAACCATGTTTCTAATGTCCCCTTAAGAGCTCAAGGTATTTTAAGTATTTAAGATGTGTTGCTTGCTGCAGTTCAGTTATCTACTAAAGGTGGAGGGGTGACAAAGTCAAGTCAATTTTATTGTCTAGCCTTGTATATGTTTTATTCCATAGCAAGACAACCCAGCCTTATGCTACATTTCGTTCGCTGTGATTATTGTGCAAGTGTTGGAGCAGCAAAGTCTTATCTTTTAGCCAGAGTTGCATTACAAAATGGCCTTCAGGGGAGTAGTCTTCCTAACGCCCAGACGGAAAGGATGTATCTTAAACATACTAATCCCACGTTATAAAACGCCGTCAAATGCCATCCATCCACTAGGATTCCGAACAGGTGTATTAAATGGGATGCACCCTCATAATGAAAGCCAAAGACTCCTTAGAGCTCTGCATATCGGTGTGCCGCTGTGTGTGAGTAAATTATTAACAGTTGAAGATATCTTCAGCATGGGCTCATTGAAGGACTATTTAAAGAAAGTTGATAGAGAGTACAGTGAATGTTTGCTAGCACTCAATGGAAACCCGAAAGATGGACCGCAGGACTGCGAGGAAGATCTTAGGACAAAGAGGACTAAACTGTCCCTGTTGGCACCGCTCACCCAGAGGATCAGAGAGTTGGAAAGCAAACAGCAGGAGGTGGCGGAGACCGAGTCACTCTTAAAAGGTGAGCCAACTTTAAATTCTTGGAAAGCATTCTTTTTATTTTTTTACTCTGGGTCAAAGCTCAATATTGATCTATGAAAAAAAAATAACTTACCTATAAATACATCTAACAATTTGCAGTGGACATCCAATGCTGCTCTCTTTACTCATCACAAGGAAACCTAACCTATCTGCCTTCTCTCAAAATACCCAAAGTGTAGAGTAAGATGTAGAGTAATGCCTCATGAGATGGTAAGGTTTCGGTGTTTGTTCAAAGATGTTGCAGTTGGGGGGGATGTTTGCTTACACAAGGATTTGATATCGGGTTTGCTTGTTTGAAGGAAGGCTGTTTAACTAACCATTGGGGTTCCTTGCTTCACAAATATTTGGTTGGAAAATACAGTGGAAAATCCTAGTGTTGTTGCTCATACAGGTAGGGTACTGTAGCTTGGTGTCATTACATTACATTACATTACAGGTATTTAGCAGACACTCTTATCCAGAGCGACGTACATCAAGTGAGCAGTTAGGTCAGAGTAGACTTTTTCTCTTCTAATAGATAGATGATAGATTCCCTTATCAGTCCCACAAGGGGAAGTTTGGATTTCTCTCCATTTAACCCATCCTATTGTATAGGAGCAGTGAGCTGCCATCATATGGCGCTCGGGGAGCAGTTATGGGTTCAGTGTCTTGCTCAAGGGCACCTCGACATGCTTTCTGCAGGATCAGGGATCGAGCATGTAACCTTGCGATTGCCAGATGATCTCTCTACCAACTGAGATATGCCACCCCAAATCAATCGTCTTTAATTGAAGAAAAGTGGCAAGTTGGTTATATGCAGAGTGCTATTTTGTTATACAGCAGACAAACACTTCCATTCTATAGATAAAGAGAAAAACTGCAAGGTCAGAGCATTATTGTGATATGGAAAATTGTGTGTAGTTATAGTCTCTTTGTACAATCAATTTACAAAGTTAAGAGGGAGATATGTAATAAAATATCATACTCTCACCACTCAATTTATTTGCTAAGTTTTTATTTGCTAAGTTTTTACATACCAGGACTTTGATTGGATTCATTGCACACTTTTACTCAGACATAAGGCACAATTTAAGAAGTGATATTGAAAATAAAATGTTTATCTGTAAAAGCCAAACATTAGCCTTTATAAGAATGAATAAGATATAAGGTCAGTGTCCTGTTTATCAGAATTCTTCATCTTTTTGTGTACAAAACATATTTTAAATATGTCTGCATGCTCAATAACACAGGTGAGGAAATCACAAAAAACCTGAGTGAGTTAATCTGGATACAATTTTCATTGAAAGAAACATTTTATCAATCATACAGGATGTTTAAATACTCAGTTTAAATACTTGATGATGGGCCAAAGTCAATGGTGTCAATACAGAAAGTAATCTGTCATTAGGTATTGGCTAGGCTTTATCACATGACCTTAAAAGTCTAACTCCACCTTTCCCTCAGTAAAACTCTAGGTTTTGAGGGAAAATGACCCTTTTGTCTCTTCAGTCTCAGTCATTCAGGTGTTGGTTACTGTATAGTTTATATTAAGTATTTTTCATTATTTTTCATTATTTGAAATAATTGTAAAATCGTCAATGCAGATATCTTCTTTTTGCCCTCTCTTTGAAGGCAGGGCCAGTCAGTTTGTAAAAGGATATTTTACTAGGTCTGACTGCACAGGAATGAACACACTTCTTTTGGTAGAGCAGGACCTCTTTGTAATGAGTCCATTGTGCCTTTTTACAGATGAAGACCCAGACATACGGGAACTAGCTGACTTGGAGAAGGAAGGGTTCCAAAAAGACATCCGCAATCTGAGGCAAAAGGTAGAAATGTGATGAAGTATTAAGGATTGTGAAATGTAAATGATATTATAAGTTGATACGTACAAAAAAAAAGAAAATATAGAAGAAAGCAAAAAATATTTAGTGGGATTGTTTCAGCAAGAAATTTATTCTATGAATATAACTTTGAAAATGGTAAGTTAGTATTTTAAGTCAGTTTGTGCTCCTTCTTAATTTTTCATACTACTTTATGTGTTTTAAGATTTCTCTTTGTAAAATATATCCCAATGGAATTTAAATGCAGAATGTTTGGAATGACTCAATCTATTGAATGTGGCTGTTATAATTCACTCTTGGCTGCTCATAGACTTAAACTGAAGTTACAGTTCAACTGAAACTGGGTCGGACAACTTCTTCATGGAATTTGGGTTTTTCTAGTATTCTTTTGTTTTGTATGTCCACCAGTCAAACCTATTGCTAGACAAGGTCCATTTTTACATGTTAAGAGTAGTCCCCACATTGTCAGGGTAGACATAGACTTGGATGGAGCATGGGGGATTATGGCTGGATGCCCATCCTGATGCCCAGCAGTGGGTTTGAACCCACAAAATCTGACTTTTCCTAAAGCACACACTCTACTATGGAGTTACCTTGGCCCCAAACATATCGCTAAATAACCCTCTTTTTTTCTGTGACCAATACCAATACAATTAATGCAGATATTGATTTCTTGTTTCTTTTTTCCTTTCCTTCTTCATCTCATCCTTGATATACTATTTGCACTTTTGTATTCTCTTGATACTCCACTGCCTGTCTGTCAATCAATATGTAATGCTGATCAGATCCTCGAACTGCTGATCCCGGAGGAGGAGACAGACCTGAGTGATCTTGTTCTAGAGGTCACAGCAGGGGTCGGAGGTCAAGAGGCCATGTTGTTCACAGCTGAGGTTTCTATAAAATTTCATCTTATTTTTATTATCATTATTGTGATTCTATTTATATTTATCCGGGTTTATCCTGATCATATCAGCTATCATGATGACTGTTGCCTGCTCCAACAGAGAAAGATGTAGAGGACAGGAAGAGATGGAGATTGTTGAGCCACTGTGGTGACCCCTAGCAGCCAAAAGTAGTAGCAGTACTAACTGTTGGCTACTCCCATCAAAGGTTGCCACAACCAATCACCAATTTCTATCTCTTCCTGTCCTCTACCTCTTCCTCTGTCATGCCAGCCACCTGTATGTCCTCCCTCAGCATAAACCTCCTCTCTGATCTTCTATTCCTCTTGCCTGGCAGCTCCATCTTCGGCATCCTTCTCCCAATATACCCTGCATCTCTCCTTCACACATGTTCAAACCATCTTGATTTTGCCTCTCGCTTAGTCTCCAAACCATCCAACCTGAGCTGTCCCTCTAATGTACTCATTCCTAATCCTGTCTTTCATCACCCCCACCAAAATCTCAATATCTTCAACTCTGCCTCCTCCAGCTTAACCTCCTATGTTTTTGTCACTGCTATTGTCACCAAACTGTACAACATTGTTATTCTCACTGACATTTTGTAAAACTTAACTTTAACTTTTTCTGGTATCCTTTTATTGTAACTCACCCCTGACACATCTCCACCCTGCTTGCACTCTCCTCATTTCTGTTCTGCCCTTCCCATTACTTTGAACAGATGACCTCAAGTATTTAAAATCATTCACCCTCGTCACCTCCACACCTTTTATCTTCGCTATTCTGCTGTGCTCCCTCTCATTCATGCATATGAATTCTGTCTTGCTCATACTGACCTCTATTCCTCTTCTGTCCAGGACATACCTCCTCATCATATCGACAATATCTTAGATTAGTGAACATATGTATAGATTCGTGTTTGCTTTTTGAATGAATAAAAAAGTAATCGTGATACGAATTTTTCTTCAAACTATGCCAATTATATTTAGTGGTTCTTGTCTTTTTCCCTCTCCATCAAAGGTGTTTGACATGTACCAGGGTTTTGCCCAGCACCACGGCTGGAACTTTGATGTCCTGGAATACATGACTAGTGAGATTGGTCAGTGGTTGCACACACACACACACACACACACAAACACACAC
>OMLC01044798.1:7302-17936 GCA_900302585.1 Regalecus glesne
CCCCCTGAACACACACATGTACACTACCAGCCACCATAAACCACATAATAAGAACAAGGGGGGGTGCATCTTCCCTCCATGATCATAAAGCCTGCCTCATCCCCACACAGAGCCCTGAAGGAGTCTGGATCACTAGTCAGGCTGTCCAAACCCTTGGCAGGGGCGGCATAGCTCAGTGGGTAGAGCGGTTGTCTGGCAATCACAAGGTTACAGGTTCAACCCCTGGTCCTGCAGAAAGCATGTCAATGTGTTGTTGAGCAAGACACTGAACCTCACATGTTGGCAGCTCACTGCTCCTATACAATAGGATGGGTTGAAATGTAGAGCAATCTGAATTTCCCCTTGTGGAACTGATAAAAGCATCTATTTATGTATTTATTGAGAATCTGCACCACATCAGTCCAGCCCTGACCTACCGTCTTGTTCTCCCTGTTCTTCCAGACCATTAGCCTAGCAGTTCCAAAAAGAAAACTGACTTGGACCAAAAGCAACATTTCTCTTTCTCTTACTATGAATTTGGGCCTAAAAACAAACAAAGGGATGAGGAATTCCTCTTCCGAAGGTTCCACCAGTTCCTGCAGTGTTCTGAATAAACCTGCTGATCAAGGACAGGAGACCACGGAATGCTCCGATGTTTCCGGTTCCTGAACATCCCTTCCCAAGGGCTCGGATTCAGGTGAGCTCCGTGTCTGTTCATGGGTATTGCTCCACTTACAATCCTCCACAGGAGGTCAGCCATAAGGACGCTTAAGCAGGACCCTCCACCTGATTCTAGGGGTACAGTCTGAAGCACAAACGTCAGTCCATTTCAACCCCTTGAGCACCTTCACAAACCTGTATTCAAACTGTTTCTTCCCACAAGAGGTGAAACTACCCAGCACTGGTGTTTTCAGGAAAAGAAGCCGTCCAGTCCCTCATCACCACTCCCCAACAGCAGGACCGACAACCAGGGAGGGAAAAACGTATTTGCTGTGATTTTGCCATTGGTCAGCTAGAGCACGATTTTTCTCCAAATGCTCTTAGTGGCCCGAACAGAGACTGGCAGACCTCCACGGCCCTCCTCAGTACTCTGGAGGCTCTGATGTTAGTGATGCCCTGAAGTCTTTCAAGTGACGTTCTAGTAAGATGGCCCATTAAAGTGATGCCAGCCTCAACAAAATGAGCCCTTATTGTAGAGAAGAGAAAAGGGTGGCAAACAGCGCCCCTCAAAAATCCCAGTCCCTGGTCTAGGGTCAGGAGTTTGAGTGACCTTAATCTACACGGCTTCCACCATCAAGTTGCCATAGGGTGTAAGTCCAGTCAGGTCCACTTCCAGTGATCTCAGCAGGAAAAGCTGCGTAGCCAGCCCAAAGCAGCCAGCTTTCACAAGAAGCAGCTGAGCAGGAGCCAACTAGCAGCTTCAGTTCTGGACAGAATGTCTTAAAGTACTTATTCCTCCTTCTGCATCTCTTCCAAAAGGCCTGGCGGTGGCTCTGAAATGAGCCTGTGCCATGGATATGATGCAACCAGGTTAGTAGCTATCAGAGCTCTTCCCTTGTCAGAAAGCTGGGGTAACAACCATTTCCATAGAGAAAACCGGGCTTCCATATTCTCCAGCACTGCCCCCCAAGTTCTGCATCTGAAAGTCCTCACTTCTTAGGTATACCCCTGGAACTTTATTACCTCTTACGGTCCACCTAAGGTTCCCTGGGAGACCAGGAGTGATCCCTATACCCGACTGACCCACCAAAAAATCCTCACTTTTCCCCAGTTATCCTCGGTTGAAGAAGCCTTTTCATGAAGGGCCAGGCTATCTTTTAGTTCCTGGACATTACCAGTGTATGCCGATATGATAACAGGAGGAGTTTGACACAGTTGTGGCAGAAAGAGGGCCCTAAGCCTGCTTCTCAATCTAGACAGCGGAGGCTCAAAGGTAATACTGCAGAGCTGGTCTGGGTATGGGGCAGCCTTGCCTCACACCTCTCCCAACTACAGGACAAGACAGCTTAACCCTCCCCTCACCTTCTCTGCACAGCAAGCAGCGCTAAACGACAGATTTTTCCAGGGGAGAGAGCCTGCGATGTGGAGAAAAGACAGCCATTATCTACATGGTCAAAAGCCTTCTCTCGGTCAATGGACAAAGCTCCAATATTTACATCCCATAACTTACAGATATCAATCACATCTCTTATTAAGAATAAATGATCCAGCACGGATCTGTCTGGACCACAATCAGATTGATTTAAACCAGTCAACAGTCCAATAAAAGATTTCAGTTTGTTTGATAAAACCTTGGGGAAAATCTTATAGTCAACACAAAAGAGCTACAGGTCTCGAGTTTGTTTAAAGGTTAAATCTCCCTTCTTAGGCTGCAAAGACAGAGCTGCCCACCTACAGGGAGCTGAAAGTGTCCACTTTTCAAAACACTTTAAAAATGTTCAGTAGATCCTGCCATCAAAATACTCTAAAATTGCTCAAAAGAATCAGATGGTAAGCCGTCTGTTCCTGAAGCCTCACCTGACGCTATCTGAGACAGAGGAGCTGTTAGTTCATTCAGGGTCATGTCTGAGCCCAGCGTACATTGTTTTTCTGGACTCAGCCGAGGAAAGGCCTCTAGAAACTCCACAGCAGAGTCCACATCACAGCTGTCTTCCCTGAACAAGTCAAAGAAGTCTACTGTATGTTTCCTCATCTCAGCTGGATCTGTGGTCTTTTTCCATCAAGGAGACCAAGACGAACCATCTGTTTTTTGTTTCTGTTTTTTTTTAATCACTGATTTTTCTAAATTAAAGGAAATGGTTGGCACATCAATGTCCTGGAGTCTGGTGAAGTGTGTCTGGACCAAAGCGCCTTTGAGCTCTCGTTTGCAGGAAGGAATCCAGCAGCTGTCTTTTCCAATGCCATTGATCATTATTCTGCTGATCAGTCCATGAGACAGAGATGTTGTCCAGGTCTCTTATCTCTTCTCCTAGCTATTTTACAACTCGTAAGGTTACCAGTGGGGCTATATGTGTACTGCAGGCAAAACACCCTAATTTGGGCCTTTCCTACCTCCCACCACGAAGAGAAAGATAATTAGCTTTCTGAGCTCTCCAACACTCCCAAAACAATTCAAAATATACATAAAAAAATAAGATCATGTCATAATTTAATATTAAAATGCCCCAAAATGATTTTCCAGTAGGAGATTAGATCCGCTCTATTAAAACTAAATGGTGGTCTCTAAAAGTGATAGGATGGATCTGACAATCAGCAACCTGAGCTGTGAAACAAGTAGACATGTAAAACCTGTCCAGTGTAGCTGCACCGATTCTGCCATCTGATAATTTGACTCAGGTGTATTGTCTCAGTAAAGAGTGTTTCATCCTCCACACATCAATCAGATCCGATTTCTGTGAGACATGGGACAAAACAGAGGATGACTAAAGGTGTGGCTCCTCTCAATTCCTATCTAGATTAAAGTCAGTCCAATAAGTCCCATTGCATCATGGTGCCCTTAAAATGGCCTCATCCCACTTAATGTCAGCTATGACGTCAAGAACCGAGAGACCCCCTGCTACAGTCCCACCATTGTTGATCTTGTGTTCCACCTGCTTCGCACCCTCATTTTCCTGATTATCCTGTTCACCAACAACTCCCTGTTTGCCGTTTGAACCGGGTTAATCATGTTTAGTTTGGTTACATTCCTCAAATGTTGAACTTTTGGGTTTCTCACAAGAACCGAAACTCTCTGGTCAAACCCTGGTCCGATGTCCCTCTTTGCCACAGCTAAAACATTTTGCTGCCTCTGACATTCTAAACTGAGTGTACTAGAAGTCGTTAACACTCATATTGAATATCAGTTCAGTTCTTCACTCCTGTTGTTGAGAACCATATAACAAGTCACCTTGTGAGAAATCACATGCTGCAGCTGGGGCGATTCACACCCTGGTGTCACTTCTTTCCATGGGGACACGGTTGCTTTCAGCAAGACCGTTTATCCCCTTAACAGTTCTCTGTACAGTAGGCCATCTCCAATAAACAGGGGCACATTAGACAGCAGTGTCTTCCTAGCTGGAGCAATAAACAGCATCACCGACATAAACAATTCAGACTCTGAGATGCTATTAGCAACCATCCTCTGGACCTTGTCGACCTCATTGAGGAAAATCACCACAGTGCCATTCCTTCAAGCTGCAGACTCAATAGTATTGGGACCAACAACATCAGCTACAGCTAAAGCACAGTTTTCATCAGAACAAGGGAAGCTAGGTGCCATCTTCATGTCATACTTCCTGGTTAGCTTTGTGAGCTCTGTGTCTGCCGCCATCAGACCAACCAGTGAAATGCTGTCCAGCTGCAACACACACCCCTTCAAAAATGCCCTTTGAACACTTTAAAAAAAATTACACACCACACCCAGTAAACACCTGGCAAACCTAAATACAATGTTTTACCTATAGGATTTAGAGAAAGAACCCTGGAAAATCCAGAGAATCTACTCGGAAACACTGTAGCACTGACGCCCTGTGTGCATGCATGAGAAGGAGAGAGGGAGAGAAAGAGGGAGAGATAGAGAGAGAGAGAGAGAGAGAGAGAGAGAGAGAGAGAGAGAGAGAGAGAGAATATGTTTTTTTTGGAGAGAGAGATAACTATAGAATTTTACAACAGTTCTGTATTGAACAGGAAGACAGACTACAGCAATAGCATTTTTTGACAATATTAACAAAGTCCCTCCTTTACATTAACACGTCCAAAGAGAGTTCATTTTCCACCACAGAGCCCCAGGACCATTCACAGGGAGACATAGGGGAAGAGGCACAGAGAAAATTATAATAATAATAATAATTCCCTTATCAGTCCCGCAAGGGGAAATGTGTTCTCTGCATTTTTGACCCAACCTATTGTATAGGAGCAGTGAGCTGCCAACATATGGCGCTCGGGGAGCACTTAGGGGTTAAGCGTTTTGCTCATGGACACCTCGACATGCTGTATTTAGGACTGGGGATCGAACCTGCAACCTTCCGATTGCCAGGCAACCGCTCTACCCACTGAGCTATGCCGCCCAAAACAATCCTAAATTACAACAGGACAAAACAAAACATGTTTCTCTGCTCAGAAGTTTAAAATTGGCATGTCCTCACCAAGACAGCATAGTGATCCCCGGCTGCTGAAATGTGACTGAAGGCCTGCATATTGTCCTACACATTATAATAAGCACGCTCCACTATTAGTCAGGCCTTCAGCAATCCCTCGAAACCTGCACCAGCTCCTCACTGCCAACAGCCCCAGTCCGATTCCTATGTGTCAGCCAGATGGCTAGCCTAGCGGTACCAGATAAAAAGTTCACCAACGTGTGTGCAGTCTTCTTTTTAGCAGTGTTTCAGATAAAAAAATAAATAAAGGAAAAGAAAAACCCTCTTTATGCTCCTGAGACCACCTTTTTAAAAGTTAAAACAATGCTGACAGCCAAGGACACTGAACAAATAAATGTACTCGGGCCTCAATCTGCGAACTGAAAACACACTCCGACCCTACTCTGGATTCAGGTATGCTCTGTACAGGGAGGGAAATATTTCACCCCCTAATGATTTTGTGAGTTTGCCCCCTCACAAAGAAATGAACGATCTTTACTATTCATGGTAGATTCATCTTAAAGGTGAGAGACAGAATATAAAAAAATCCCAGAAAATCCCAATATATGAATTTTAAACATTCATTTGTGTTTTATTGAGGAAATAAGTATAACATCCCCTACAAACCAGCAAGAATTCTGGTTCCCACGGATCAGTTATGTGACCAGGTGGCACAAAGATTAGTCCTCTTACTTAATCATCACTCCTAATTAAGTACTTGTTACCTGTACAAAAGACATCTGTCCACAGAATCAATCAATTCATCAGATTCCAGCCTCTCCACAATGAGCAAGACCAAAGAGTAGCGTAAGGACATCAGGGACTGAATTGTAGCCCTGAACAAGACTGGAATGGCCTACAAGACCATTGGCAGCAGCTTGGTGAGAAGGAGTCAACTGTTGGTGTGATCATTAGAAAATGGAAGAACCGCCAAATCTGACTGAGGGAGATTGATGCTCAATTGGTGTTTCCTCCATTTTCTACTTATCACACCAACGGTTGACCATCAGTCTCCCTCAGTCTGGTGCTCCATACAAGATCTGACCTCATGGAGTGAACCTGATCATGAGAAAGTTGAGGGAACAACCCAGAACTACACGGCAGGAGCTTGTTGATCTCAAGGCAGCTAGGACCACTGTCACCAAGATGACCATCAACACACTACACCGTAATGGATTGAAATCCTGTAGTGTCCTCAAGGTCCCCCTGGTCAAGAAGGCACATGTCCGGGCCCGTCTGAAGTTTGCCAATAAACACCTGGATGATTCAGAGGAGGCTTGGGAGAAAGTGCTGTGGTCAGAGCAAAGTCAAGCTCTTTGGCATCAACTCAACTTGCCATGTTTGGAGAAAGAAAAAAGCCGACTTGGACGCCAACAATACCATCCCCACCATCTAGTATGGTGGTGGAAAATGTTAGGATTTGGGACTGTTTCTCTGCTAAAGGGACAGGAAGACTCCACCGGATCAAGGGCAGGAGGAATACCGGGAAATCTTGGGTGAGAACTTCCTTTCCTCAGCCAAGACATGGAAACTGGGCCATGGATGGGTGTTCCAGTATGACAATGACCCAAAAAAATCAGCTAAAGCAACAAAGGAGTGGCTCAAGAAGAAGCACATTAAGGTCATGGAGTGGTTTAGTCAGTCTCCGGACCTTAATCCTATTGAGAGTATGTGGAGGGACTTGAAGCCTTGAGTTGCTGAGCGACAACCTACAAACCTTAAGGATTTGGAGAGGATCTGCAAAGAGGCATGGACCACAGTCCCTTCTGGGATCTGCGCAAACTCAGTGGCCAACTAGAAGAAGTGTTTGACCGCTGTGTTTGCCAAAAAGGGTTTCTCCACCAAGTACTGAGTCATGTTTTGCTTAGGGGGGAAATACTTATTTTCCTCAATAAAACAGAAATACATGTTTAAAATTAATATACCAGGATAAAAAATTAATTCTGTCTCTCACTGTTAAGATGAACTTATCATTAAAAGTATAGACCATTCATTTATTTGTAAAGGGAGAAAAGTCACAAAATCAGCAGGGGGTGAAATACTTATTTTCCCCACTCTATCTGTTTGTAGCTATTGCCCCATGTACAACTCTCCACTGGAGGTCTGCTGCCACTTTTCTATGAGCAGCTTTTACAGGGTGCACCGACAGTCTCTTGGGGAAATTCTGGACCAAAAATCTCAGTCCACCTGGACTGCTTTAGCCCTGCCAAACAGCGCAGGTTCAGAACCTTAGCACAGATTTGATAAACTGCTTCTTTCCACACATTCTGAAACATAAACAGGTGAGGGTGCTGTGAAAGACAGCAACTGTCCACTCCCCCACAGTGGGGTGTGGGGGGTTAGAGCGTGTTCATTAATCTGTGTGTGTGTGTGTGTGTTTGTGTGTGTGTGTGTGTGTGTGTGTACCAGAGATGGGGGACGAGGCAGGCTACTTCCTCATGATTTCATAATAACGAATGAATTTAGAGTACTTTCCAAATCAAATCCTCAAGGTCAGACTTTACGAGGCTGTTTCACTGTTGTTTTGCACAAGACCAGATTTATGTCCATTACCATTTCTTTTTACCTCTTCTTTTAGCCATCTATCAATAATTTCTCAGATAATTAATAATTCAGATGCTGCGTTGTAGTCCCAGACTCAATTCTTGGTCCCTGATGGATAACGCACATCTAAACCATTGAGGCTCCTTGGCACTAAAATCCCAGCCAGTCAAACATGCAGCATCAGTACAGATGACCATGAGAGAGCTTTTGGCTCGTGCAATTCCTCTGTGTGTATATATATATATATATATATATATACACACACACACACATACACACACACACACACTTTTTGCAGGGGGGATTTGAGCCGTTATATTGTTGTCCAGCTAAAATTGCATGAATAATTAAATACTACATTCAAAATTACGTAGTGTACATAGGGCAAGATGGTGATGCAGTGGTTAGCACTGTGTCCTTAGAGCAGGATGGTCTTGGGTTTGAATCCCATCCCAGGGTCTTTCCGTGTTGAGTTTTCATGTCCCCTCTGCGTCTGCATGGGTTTCCTCCAGATGCTCTGGTTTCCTCCCACCACCAAAGAGACATGACGTTAGTGTCGATACTCCTGCCTAAGCCCCTGACCAAAGCAAGGTCAGGAAGGTTAAGAGGAAGGACGGGAGTCGCTCCCTGGGCACTGCATCTGCTCACTGCTCCTTTACAGTAGGATGGGTTAAATGCAGGGAACACATTTCATTGTATGCACGATGGCAAATGAATTAAGCTTCTTCTTCTTCAGAGTTAATCTGCAAGTGGGGTTCAGGTTCTCCATCTGAAAAAGCAGTCTTTACTAACCATCAAGACCTGCTAACAATAACAATGGCCTGGGATGACAAGAGCACTTACTACCCTAGACATGACTAACCTTGGTGAGAAACAACCCACACGTCTACTCAAAGGCCTGTGAAAGTGTGACCGGAAGAAGATCTCCTTCTTTCGGCCGGTTCCCTGTTTCTCAGGGGTCACCACAGTGGATCTTGTCAATCCGCAGGAGGATCTGGCAGAATGTTACATCGGATGCCCTTCCCGATACAACCACTAACTCTTTGGACAGGGGGCAGGGTTGAGAGCCCTGGATGCCATCCCAGTATTCATGGACTGGAGTCCATGCCCTTCATCTGATACATACATACATATATATATATATATATATAAAGAGAGAAAGAGAAAGAGAGAGAGATAGAGATTATATACTATATAAATAAAGCGTCTTATCTCTAATGTCTTTGCTGAATGCTAAATCAAGGTAAGCAAACTGTAAAAGCCAGTGAAGTGGTGGAAGTAGCCCATGTGAAATTATCGGACCACCCCACCTAAGAAATAGGACCACCCTGATCACCGTTCAAGTGTGTCTGATCCTGAAGCTGTCTTCAGTCCACATACAGGGGGCAGTACTACAGGATCCGTTTTGATCAAGCATCAATAACAATCGATAATTCCATGATTATTTCGGTGATATGTTTGATCACATCTTTTTCTTTGATAAGCACATTAAAGAAATCGCCAAGACAGCCTTTTTCCACTTACGTAACGAGGCTAAAATTCGGTCCCGCCTGTCTGTGGCCGATGTAGAGACCCACGTGCAGTTGCTACATCCAGACCTGATTACTGTAATGTTCTGTTTCCAGGTCTGCCACATGCTGGCACCATAAAGTCTTCAGATGGTTCAAAATGCTGCTGCCAGAATCTAAACGGAAACTAGAAAATTTGACCATATTACAGCAGTTCCCGCCTCCCTTCATTGGCTCGCTATAAATGTTTGGTCTGATGTCAAGGTGCTTCTGCTAATGTTTAACATCCTAAACAGGCTTGCCCCATCATACCTGTCTGATCTCAACGCGCACATTCCATCTCACGCTCTCCACTCAAAATACAGGACCCTGCCCAAAATCAGCAAAGTCAGCTGGTGGCAGAGCCTCTTCCTCTCTGGCCCATTTCTCACGGAATAAGCTGCCCGCTGCCATCAGACAATCAGAATCCGTGGAGTCCTTTAAAGCTCAAATTAAGACTCATCTTTCTGCCTTAACCTGCAAATGGTGGCTTTACGCGATGTGATTGACGACCTGCACAGCATGATGGGTGGGTTTCTGTCTCAAAGAGTTCACCGAGCACCGTCCCTGCCTGCCGAGGACATTTTACATAATAGAACATACTGACTAATGTAAAGCGTTCCAACATTATTTCTGTCACTGAGACCTCTTTCCTCTATTTCTGTGCATGGGATCTGGGAGGAGCATGGGAGACGTCAAATGCTGATAAAATAAAGTTAAAGACAGCACGTTAGATGTTTCCTCTTAAATCCCACCTGTTCTGTAGTCTCTTAATGTGTCATCCGTAACGTCAAACATCTGGACCGTGTGCACCGCTCTCCGAACGCACAAATCACTCGTGCGTGCATGTGTGTGTGAGACGGTGCTGATCGGCCTGACCGATTTTAAATGCATCCTGCCGCCCATGCTCCTGACTTATATGTTTTATTCACCACAGGTAGAGAGCACTCGTATAAAACATTCAACAGTTTTTATTCCGAGCACGCTGGAAAGCCAGATATGGGTCACTTTGTCCTCCTTGTACAGAGGAAGACTCGTCCGGTCCAGCAGACAGAAAAAAGTGGGTCTCCTTCAACCAGTTAGGTCAGGAAAGGCCACTGACGATCACCGGGACAGAAAGCTGTGTCCTGGCCTTGTCCTGTTGAAACATGGCCGCCCCCGCAGTGAAATCACTGCGGGGGCGGCCATGTTCTTGGGACATTGAAACAACTGAATCGTTCTCCCTTCTCCGACATCACGCTGTGGCCGTGCGCTCCGCTCCCCCAGGTATGCTTCGCTCTAGCAGTTGGCATACGCGGACGTGCAGACCGCGGTGGGTTTGGGTGTGTGCTTGTGTAAGGCTTACACACACCCACACATGGCACACAAACATGCATATATTTCCGCTTGGCGCTGTCAAACGGTGGTGAATGAGGAAAGCATCCAAGAATAGAATGGAGGAGCATAACCG
>OMLC01044806.1:0-13308 GCA_900302585.1 Regalecus glesne
TTACACACATGCGCACACACACACACACACATATATAAATACACACACACACACACACACACGTGCACACTCAGTGCCCAGATTGTGGCCTTCCAGATGGTTTCTGTAATGATGGTCTGTGGGGTCTTGTGTGTTACTCAGAGGACAGATATCAAGGAAACCCAAACACGCAGCATGTGGCATCATCCCACTTCCAGTCACGTTAGGATCACCAAGAAGGGGGAAAGGGGATTAAAATAATCTCCTGAGCATTGCCGGAAGGCTCTGTGTCGGTTTGACCTCTGACCTCAGTCCAAGTCTCTCACAGGTGATGTGTGTGTGCGGTAACCGTGGCAGCGCAGCTCGTGCCCTTCAGGGAGATGACTGTGCCGGGACTGCAGCGCTTGACGGTCTGCTTTGATCCTCCTCGTGCGATGGAGCTGTTTATGCATTTCTGAGCGTTTACTGTGACAGTGTGTCAGACGACACCAGATGAAGAGCACACTGGAACACGGCCTCTCCTCAGCCCGGCTGACCGTAAACACCATGGCCACAGTACGGAGAGACTAAAATGTTTGTTTTGGTGCAGCATGTCTGAGTAACATCCACGCCGCGGTCACTTTCGCTAAGACTCGGAGTTTGAGTAAATTACTCTTATGAGCAGGACAAACAAAGTCAACGTCTCACTAAAACACACTCTTCAAAGTCCGTTTTAGAAACCGAGACCTTGGCACAATGAGCGCCCGGGCCCTTGGGCCAACTTTCCTCAACATGGGATTACGTTATAGGGTACTAAATGGGTCAGAGGTGGGACTTTGCTTTGTGTTCTATTCTTACACTAGTTTCTTTTTTTTTCCACGCTAGTTTGGCTACCTGATGCTCTCCATGAGAATTCCTCGGACGGCCCTGGGTGGAGTGCTATTGTATGTGACCTTCTTTATTCTTGTGGCACCACAATGTCATCGCTCTAAATATCTCCGTGTCTCTCCTAAGCCTGATGCAAACTATTATTTAAGAGAGGGGGGGGGTCGTTTGGCAATGAGGAGATTCCTGGTTCGACCTCCGGTTCCTTCATAAAGCGTGTTGAACGGTGTCTAGCGTTTCACCCGATGAGGGCTGGGATAGGCTCCAGCATGACCCTGCCACCCGAGTTCGGACAAGCAATTATCGATGGATGGAGGAATGTTCATTAATATGCACTGATATTATCATCATCATAATTCATCATCATAATTATTACAGAGATCCCATCGGGGAGAGGCTTCAGATCAATCTGAATTCGCACAAACGGACTGAAAAACATCTTCTTTCCAAAAGCTGCGGCACTAATGAAGTCAAGACTTCTCCTCAGTCTGATGACACTGCGGAGATGCCACCATTGATTGCATGGAACATTGGCCAATATTTAGTCACATGTCACTTTAAGTCACTCCATCTGTCCCCCACAACTTCATACTGCTTCTTTACCCATGTTTTTGTACCTCAAGAGGTTGGATTGTACTTTTATCACGAAACGTACTTTATATTTCTTATATGTCGTATTTGTTTAGACACTTTAAAAAAAAATTAAAACAGACACCATGTCTTATGAACCATCTTAAGGCTGACAAAATTTTAATTCTGTTGCTTTCGCTATGACAATACAGTTTTTGGATGTCGAGAGAAAGAGGATGCGCCCGCTAGCCTCCTCCCAGGGGTTTGCATTCCCACAGTCCTTTACCACAGGAGCTCCCATCTTTCACTTATCTTCTCCACATCCGACAGGAAATGCTGCTGATTCAACAACCACAAATAGATAAATAGATCAAACAAATAAATAGATGTGAAATAAACTCGACATGTCTGAGTTTCAACATTGATGAGAAGAATCAAAGTTTGGCCCTGAATATGAATGTCTGAGAGCATGCTGCAGACCGAGGGGACACCATTTGATTTTGTTTTTAACCCGTTTCTCATGTTGTTTTGTCTTCATACGCGTACACCGAGTTGGAAAATGTCTACCCTTAGGGTTGCTAAAATGGCTTTCTTTTGGACAAAATGAGGGTAAAATATTCAGGTCTTGGATTTGGCTCTTGGCAGAAGCTCTACTCCAATGTGCTTTTCATCAAGGGTACAGAAGATAGAGGAAAAAACACTGTCATCTCAAAGGATCCGATCACAAGCTCAAGCTGGGTTCTCTCCCATCAGATATGATTGAAATAATAAACAGATCAGACCCTGGAAATGGATGTGAGAAAAAACAGGTTGTATGCACTCGGCATCAGCCAACAGTACTGAGAGATGGAAGTAGCTGCCACTTTTCAACATGAAGAAAACCAAGAGCTGACATTTGAGTCAGGTGGAACCTGTCACGTCCTGGTCGTGGCTCACATAAATCAATACAGCCCGTAAAAATATATATTTATATAAAACATATTGAAGGAAACCACCAACAGATGGAAGAGTGCTGGAAAAAGGAGTAAGATAATCCAGTTATTCAAGTGATTTATTTCAATTGTGTGCTGTACAAGCCTGTTTCATGCTTCACACAATCATCAGCTGCCAAGTGAGCCCAAGGACAATGAAGAACATTTGTTCAATGTGTTCTCTAAGCGGGTAGGGTGGAGACGAGTGTCAGGGGTGATTTGTGACAAAAAGTGTATCAGCAAGAGTGAAAGGGGGAAGGTTTACAAGATGGTGGTGAGACCAGTTATGTTGTACGGCCTAGAGACAGTAGCACTGACAAAAAGTCCGGAGGTGGAGGAGTTGAAGATGCTGAGATTTTCATCGAGAGTGAAGGATTAAGAGTGAGTCTAGTAGAGGGAATGCTCAGGTTGGATGGTTTGGAGACCAATATAAGAGACCAGACGGAGATGATCTGGACATGTGTGGAGGAGAGATGCTGGTATACTGGGAGAAGGATGCTGAATATGGAGCTGCCAGGCTAGAGGAGAAGAGGAAGACCAAAGAGGAGGTTTATGATGTGGTGAGGGAGGACATGCAGGTGGCTGGTGTGACAGAGGAAGATGTAGAGGATAGGAAGAGATGGAGATGATGACATGCTGTGGTGACCCCTAACAGTCAAAGCTAATGGATTACGATACCAAATGTTCAAATAATAATTCCTAAAATATTTCAGACATAAATATATGAGACATTTTAGGTAATGGATTGTGACGAGGCTGACAAGGAGCTGGTGATGACAGGTCATCAAGCCGCTGCACTGGAAACTCCTGAGAGATGTTCTCCTGACTCCTGGACTGCAGACTGGCATTGGACAGCATATGAAATGACTAATAATGACGAGTTGTGCAAAGCACCCCAATCCTCTCGGCAGACAAGGCTGAAATTACTTTTCATCCAACTGAGATTTTAATATGGTGAGTTTTTCAATCATATTTCAATGATTTCATCTTCCCCCCCCTAATCTACAGCTCTTATCGTCTCTGAGCATCGATGCTCTGTTGTAGGATGAATCGTAATGTCTCCCTGCCACACTATCTACCAGCCTGTCTGTCCACCTGCCGCCAAGTCTGATTGATAGACTCCATCCCAGCCTCACAAGGTTGCTGGTGGTCAGGTGGTCATCCCATTGTAGGGGCCATTTGCAAAGAAGAGGAGGCGGCTGCGGCTAGGTGCGATAATCGCAGCAGCCCTGAAGCAGTCACCGGCAAGATGTGATTTCTGCGGCGACAAGGTTATCAGCAGGGTCTGGGGAAAGAGAACAGGGCTGTCTGCTGCTGCTATGACAACAATAATAAAACAAAAAAAAACCCAGTCCTTACGATAAGCTTGAATGCTAGAGCGTGTGCATGCTAGTGAGAGGGATCAGAAGAGAGAGAGAGAGAGGAATGATAAATTAATTAATAAAGCTTCTTCTTCCTCAACTGAAGGTTCGGAGGCCAGTATTATAGACCAAACAGTAAGGGAAGTGTTTGGGTGTTACGCCCAGGGGCAGGCATCACACCCTCACATAGCTTGAGTATGCAAAGTGGACACATGTCCACACACAAATCATCAAGCACTCACACAGAAACACAGGCATGTACCCATGCAGCAGGTCCCCTCCCATGTCCCACTGAGACACTGTGAAGTGGAACAGGTGGAGGAGAGGGGAACAAAACGTGAGCACAAACAGGGGACTACACATGAAGAAGAAAGAAACAGGGAAAACCATCTCGACAGGATGATTTGCCTTTCTAATGTAGTCAAGCACGCACACAAGGAGATGTAGTAAAATTACCACTGTGACTTGTTCAATCAGGGAATCTGTAGAGATCTAGAAGAGCTGGTGGATGGAGATGATCAAAATGGAGAGAGACAGATGTAGGCAATTTTGGATAGAAGAGCCTTAACATAATGTACCCGAGAGGAGACAAAAGCTGTGTTTCCTTGCAAGAGTCAGATTCTTGCAATTAAACTTTCACTGCTTTTTAGGGTTGGGATAGCTCAGGAGATTGAGCAGTTGTCTAGTAGTCAAAAGACGGGTAGTTCGATCCCCGGTCCTTCAAAATAAGGTGCCCAAGTGTCCTTGAGCAAGACGCTGAACCCCAAAATGCTTGGGACAACAGATGAAAATTAGCCCGTTAGCTAAATCTGGTTTATTTATATTCCAAATGTTCATAAATATGCACCGTCCCTGTAAGTGAGATTATTATTATTACTACCATTAAAAAACAGGATTCAAAATATGATGCGTTTCAATAAACCTAAATTAAACAATTAAACAATCTCAGTGCAGGAAAATAATTTCAAATTAAAAACTGAGGGATTGAAAATAATTATTTTCCACTAAAGAATTGTCCATAATCTGTCGCCTTTCATACTGTAGCATTTCTGCTAAGTTTCCATTGTTGCCATTTGATCATGTGAACAGAGATAGCCTGGTGGGAACTCGCACACAATCCTGCACGAGGAGAACTAGAGTGAAACAGAAAGGGAGTGAGAGAGACGTAAGGCTACACTGAGTCTATGTGCAGCCTAGATGGCATCATTCATTGTGTTCTGTCCTTGTCTCCACTGACGGTCTGTCTGGGGAAAATAGCTTCACAGAAGCCAAGACCACAGGTCTCTCAGCACTGACACATTTGATCAATATCACCTCTGTGGTTATGCAGAGGGTAACCAGGAACTGGAGGCCTAATTATAATCACAGTGGGGCTCCCCAGTGTGGATATACAGATGATCAGGTGGGAAGATGATGTGGATTAAAGGAGGGGATGAGAGAGAGAGAGAGATCTGGGTAGGTGAAATGTAATTTACCGTGGTTATGCTTTCTCTGTGCACGGGACTGAGGGACGGATGGGAATGTGTGTGGGTGTATGTGAGAGAGACTCACTTTGCCTGAATTTCCCAAAAGGTCCATCAGCTTGTAAGAAAGAGATGAAGAGGAGAGAGTAAGACAGCACGAGAGAGAGAAACAGGGAGTAATGGAAAGACGAGAACAAGCGCAGAGGAGACAGTGATCATCTTGCGTGGGCAAGATGATCCCGTTCCAGTACACACCTATGAAAACTAAATGAATTAGGAAATTGGCTAATCTAGGATCACTTTACCACCAGATTAAAGCCGCAGAACAGTGGGAATGACAGGGAGGAGACGGTGCTGTCGTTCAGGCAGCTCTACTCGATGAATGGTAAATGGACTCATTTTTATATAGTGCCTTTCTAGCCTAGCGACCAATCACAGCTCTTCACATCTTTTGCCTCACACTTAACAAGCATGGGGAGGGGATTAAGGCCAAATGCCCTTGTACTGATGCCTTGCTGTGGGTTTGAACCCATAGCCTCTGGCTCTTCACTTCCTGAAATGCACATTCTACCATGATGGGGCGTCAGGATAGGTATCCAGCCTTATCCCACCCACACCTACCGTGGGATGGAGTGGCAACCTGTCCAGGGTGTTTCTCTGCCTTCTGCCCAGTGACCTCTGGGATAGGATCCAGCGGACCCATGACCCGACTTAGGATACTTGGTTGATGAGAACATGACACAACACATTCATCTTGACAAGGCAGAAAAAAAAGGCTTCAGCCAATAAGAATAAATAGATGTTTGTTGTTGGCTGGCTGGCTGTCGGTTCCACATATATGTTGTGGACTTGTACCTTTAATCAGTTACAGTAAGACCCTCCGCCCCACCCTGCATCCGTAAAATATACAGCTCACCCTTCTCATGAGGCCTTCAACCCTTCAACCACCACTTCTAATAAGCCCAACTCCAAACTATTGCACTCCTCCTCTGCTCATAGGGAATGAAAGAGGACCAAACTCCATTTACCACGTAGGCCTGCAGTTTAAAGAACAGAGGACAAAATTCAATATTCTTCTCTAGTCTGCTCGGGGACATTTTTCTTATCCTAGTACCCAAAGATATAGATCCCTAGAGATCCATTTATTACAATCAATCTTATCATAGATCTGTGTTGCCAATATAAATCTCCATTCATAAAAATGTGAAGTTTACGGCTTTCTTGTACAAGATATCCCTCACTAGCCTTGCCAGGATTGCATTGTTACCCACAAACGGAACTATCCCTCGCTTCCTCTGAGCCAATGACAAATATGGAGGAGTGGTTATTTCTAGATCATATCAGCTCTAACTCTTGAGTTAATATGTACAAGACCTGGAAAAAGTCAGGGCTGATCTGCCTCCTCATATTGTTGCAATGGTAAATACTTCTGTGCTAGAATGGTCAATTCTGTAAGCACATATGTTAGACATGCTGTTGTCCATCCATCCATCCATCTGTTATCAAACACTTATCTGAAGCCAGGTCATGGGGTAACTGGAGCCTATCCCAGCACGCATTGGGTGAAAGGCAGGGATACATCCTGAAAGGCAAGGCCACCAGTCAGGGCAGTCCAGTTAGATGAAGTGTCTTGCTCAAGGACACTTCGACACTCTTCTCTGTAGGTGCTAGAATCAAACCTGCAACCTCCTGATCACCAGACAACCACTCTACCCACTGAGCAATGCCACCCCTCATACTAATTATAGTCTAAAGATTAACAAACATTTAGAATGTAAATATGCCAGATTTGGCCACCACGCTAATTTACCACCCCATGAAAGGAGAAGAGACGAAGCAAAACCAAAGGAAAGAGGAAGAGAGAAAGGAAGAAGACGTTTATAACTAGTGCCTTACACACCCTGCCTCTTACTACTAATCCAGCGTGTGTGTGTGTGTGTGTGTGTGTGTGTGTGTGTGTGTGTGTCAGTAAGTAAGAGCACCAGTTGGATGAGTTTGTACTTAGGATCATCCAGCCTGATTGGCCTTGATACCCTAGAGCTACTCCAGTTTTAACAGAGCCAGAGATAATGTCCGAAATAGCCTCAGTCATTAGTGCCTATATCACCCTTGTTAACCTGTCAGGCTTTACATCTGCATGGGAAAGCCCAGACAGGAGAGCAGTATTCAACACGGTACATAAATTAATTTTGTTTTTCACACACGCAGTAGATACTGTCTCATGAGTTCAAAACTGGGAGTATGGAACATGCTAGGGCAGGGTGTTAAAGCTCCTTCCAGAATACAATGCAAATTAACCAGTTTACTTTGGGGCATGATTGTGTGGTTTCCAGTGACAGTTTTGGTTGGGATTTCCTTGTGACATCAAAAGACTATAACACAGCAACAAGTGCATAGACACAAAGTATGCAGACACAGTGTATACATTACTACTACCATTACCACCACTACACCATGTTTGGCTGCTAACTACAGCAGATCATTAATCTTCATCTCATCCTGACCTCTGCATCTTACTCTGTCACACCAACCACCTGCATGTCCTCTCTCACCACATCATAAACCTCCTCTTTGGTCTTCCTCTTGCTTGGCAGCTCCATATTCAGCATCTCTCCTCCACACATGTCTGAACCATCTCAGTCTTGCCTCTCTTGCTTTGTCTCCAAACAATCCAACCTGAGCTGTCCCTCTAATGTACAAGTACATAATCCTGTTCTTCTTCATCACTCTCAATAGGCCTGCACTTTAGAGGACTGAGGACACTACATATTGAACACCGAGTATCCTACATGATGCATGTATCCACCATTTCAATACACTTCAAACTCCCAAATGCATCCCTCTTCTAAACTTTCATCAGCGTCAACTAAATGGCGTCTTGGTTGTGGATTTAGGTGGCAGGTGGGGGTCAGGCTTCAGGGAGTTAAATTTGACAAAGAAGGAATCAGCGAGCCTTTATGCTATACAAGCAATAGTCAATGAACAACCTCATAATGGGAGTGAAAGAAAATACAGCATAGTGAGAGAGCGTTTTTTAAAATACTCCACCGTTACAAAAACAGTGGCAGGCTGGATGGATTTTGTAGTTAACTCTTGGAAAAGAGCTGGTTTTTGCATAGAGATGGAAGAGAAGTCTTCATCAGAAACTTGAGGCACTTATTTCAGCAGCATGAATCGTCAGTTCTCATGCTAGTGAACATCATTTGGATAGCTTCTTCTGAATTAAGCTATGCTTCTTTTAAGTCAAACTCTATTGCCCTTTCCGTCTCCATCCATCACACACTGTGGTGCATTTATCTTAACCAGCCGTCTGACTTTATCGTCTCATTGGATGCTGCATCTGCTTAACCTCTCCAACGCTCCATTGTTCCCCTCTCACGCTGAGAAGACAATGAATATAGAAATCAATTGGAGAAGAGAATGTTTGCACCGTGACCTCCGCTCAAATTCTTCATGGGCACGTTGGCTTGAGAACGTCTGTAGCCAAGTCAGCAAACTCTGTCTAATGCAAAATGAGCTGTACAGAGGACACATGTCTCACTCATCTGCCTGGCCGAGTGTCCTCTCATGAGTGTGTGGTGCACACAGGTGAGTGTTGTGAAAGGCCCAAGTAGTAATAGGCGAGATCTCTGCCTGATCGGCCATCTCCAAGAGACAGGCCATAAAGACCTGCCTGGCACATGTGCACAGAGAAAAGATATGTCAGTGGATATATACTGAGGAAGGGTCTGAAAATAGGGAGAGCTATTCAGACAGAAGCAGCAGTGAGGTCAGAGAATAGAGAGGGCAGCAGAGACACTTGGGAGAGCTGGCAGAGAGGTGATGTTTAAGTATTTAGAAATGTGTAAACACACCTGTTTATGTGCAGACTTTTACAAACTTACAGAATCTGCAGTCCAACACTTAAAGTCTCCTGATAGTAAATGGTGAATAGACTTGTTCTTATACACATCTTTCCTAGTCTAGTGACCACCCAAAGACCTGTACATCACATTTACTGAGCATGGGGGATAAAGGCCTGACACCCTTTTCCTGATGATCTGTGGTGGGATCGAACCCGCACGCCTGACTTAAGAGATGTGTGCTCTACGGCTGAGCCACCGGGACCCTCAAAGGGAAATTTAATCACACGCTGTCAGCTGTCTGGCAGGTCGACATCACTGTAAGCATGGTCCTTCTTTCAGTGAGCCGTATTATCTTAAAAACCAAGAACACAGTCACCTAGGTTACCATCAGTCTGCCATCATCTTCCAGCTATTAGCAGTAGACTGTGCATCAAGTACAACGGTGTCACTGCCGTATCACGTGTGACGTACAGTGTTAATAGACTCTGTATATATTCAAGTGCTCACCTTTAAATATTCTGGCTGTTCAAAATGAGAGCTCTATGAGTTTTACGTGTCACTATTAGTCACCACGTTGTGGGGGTGGACACCGTCTTAGATGGAGGTAGGGGGGTGAGGCCAGGTGCCCTTTATGATGCCTTGTGGTGGGCTTGAATCCTCAGCCTCTGGCTCACTGATTGCCAAAGCATGCACTCCACCACTGGGCTACCATGGCCCACCTCAATTTGGTTGCTCAAAATCTAGGCCAAAAAGTGTACCAGAGGAGATGTCACAGTTGCCTCCACCTGAAAAGAGCCCATTTACTGCACATATGTCAAGGAGAGGCTCCCATGTACTAACCTACTCAAAACTTTAGAGATGTCAAGGACATCTCTAAAGGGAACACAGAACTGGATAATTTGTGTGAGTTCAGAAAAACGAGGCACACTCAGCACAGCGCCAGATGATACTCTTGCTGCTTACTGAACGCTGTCGAGTGGCATGCGGGAGCTTTAATTGAGTTTCACACAGGTAAGCGCCCTTAGCCCTGGATGTGGCATTTGTCTGAGGAGTCACTCACTTTCCAGCTGTCACACATGCAGGGTAGACTTGTTTATGACTGGAGACACAAGTGGACTTCGTCCCATTCAGGTGAGCAGCCACGTGTGCACCCTTCTGTTTATATGAGAACTTGTCCCTGTGTCATGCTCGAGCCCTGTTTGATTGCCCGTCTAAAAATTAACCTGCAAACATGGATCAACCCACCCTGAAAAGAGAGAGAGAGAGAGAGAGAGAGAGAGAGCAAGAGAGAGATATCCGTTTAATGAGCCCCCATGTTGTCAGTGACATCCATGGTGCTTGGAGTATTAAGTCCGGATGCCCTTCCGACACCCCACAGAGGGTTCAAACCTGCAGCATAACACGCTAATATCATTCGACTGCACATGGCAAAAATAATGTTACAAATGAAGAGCAGGCTCTCCTAAAAAGGATCATCAAGCTGTTCTGTGAGGGCTAAAAACACATTAAAATATATGTAAGCTTATCTTCCTAATTTCTCATCGCGGCTGACTTGTTGACTGGGCTGACCTGGGGTTGTTTACCAAGCATGTCTGTATTCCTTCCAAAGTTTAATCTCTTTCTCTCTTCCCATCCTCTCCATCACTCTCCATGTACTGCAGGGATCCCATCAGTAATGTCCCCTTCACTCTTCCCCCAGCTTAGCACAGATGGCCACCGCTGTACCAGCATACAGTTTGCACAAACACACGCAGCATGCAGACGTCTCGCATCTTCATCGGAGGGATGAAAGCCCATTAAACATTCACTCTGATCAAGGCATTAAAAACAACCATAAAGGAAGATCTCAGTGCGATGCATATTATACTTCACAGAGGGGTGGGTGATGTATGCATTTTTCATCTGAGATGGAGGAACCAGTGAATCAAAGTGAAAATGAGGATGTTACAGTGAAAATATTTGAGGAAAATTGACTGTTTTAATCATGCCAAGCAGTACATCAGAAGAGGAGAACGCACTGAGAAGCTAATGCATCACTAGCTGTTTAAGGAGTGCTTGCCATTAGCAACCACTGATGGAACACTTGGGAGGAATGCTTTTGGTAGAAGTGTGTCGAAGCGCATTTGAGCAAGACGGTATTCTAACTGCTCTCCCATGTGATGGACTGGCGACCTGTTCAGGGTCTTTCTACACCTTTCACCCAATGATCGCTGGGATTGGCGCCAGCTCCCCAATCAAAAACCCAGATTCTGAAATAGTACAGTCATATAGTATATCAGGGTGATAGAGTGTGCGCTTGCAGAACTGACAAACAAAGAGGCTGTGGGTTTGAACCCACAGCCACAGCCTCAGGAAGGGCCTCCAGCCTTAATTCCCCAAGTGCCATCGAAGTCCATGTCCACCCCCAAACTCGTGAACTGAACCTGACACATTAAACAGACCTCTCATCATGTGTGGGAAACACTTGACAGACATTCTGTCCAGGGTCATCCCTCGGCACTGGCTACGCCTTTTCCCTGGGAGCACATCACTCGTATTGTCTCCTTACACTGAGAGTCATGACACATTTGTCAATACTCATTTTTACCAGAGGGGTCAGACCGAAACGGAGCAGATACTGTGGTTGGATGGAAAGCATGAGTGCAAACACTATTCTCAACCCACTCCTGTCAACATATCCTTGAGTAAGACACTTGTCCTGATGGGGAATTTCCTATTTGATCAAAGTAGATAAAAAACAATAATCAATCGTCAACGGCTTATCTGAAGACAGGTCAAGGAGTCATACTGGAGTCTATCCCACAGCCTGGACAGGTTGCCATTCCATCAAAGTGTTTGAGCAGTTAGAGGCTCAGTGCCTTGCTCAAGGACACTTTAATACATTTTCTGAAGGAACTGGGTATCGAATTACAAATCCTCTGATTATTAAACAGCTGCCCTACTTCCTGAGCTATACCATCCCGATTTATAGAATCTAATCATACACAAACAGGGTGATATAGCTCAGGAGGTAGGATGGTCATCGAGTAATCAAAGGATTCCGTGGTTCAATCCCCGATCACTGCAGAAAGTGTGTTGAAGTGTCCCCGAGCAAGACACTGAACACCTAACTGCTCCCCGGTCACTGCAGCTACTCACTTCTCCTGTACAAAAGGATGGGTCGAATGCAGAGAACACATTTCATTCTATGGATGTTCAATGACACATCAAAAAAGCTTCTTCTTGCTCCTTTTTAAAAAGTAAAGGGAAGAACATCATTGAGCGAGCTCATAAGAGACATGCTATTGGAAATCCAATAAGGGAATTAGGAAATCCAATTGTGGCCGTACCCCTCTCATCCTCCTGGCCGCTGTAGCTTCAAGAGAGAAACAGATACAGGCTTCCAATTATATCTGTCAAAGTTCCAATCATCGTTCACCTAAATAAATCCTATAAATCAAAAAGCAAAGTTCATCTTGCAGGCCCACATGTATTTCTTGCTCATTCCTGTGGCTCAAACAAGCCAAATCAGTGCTTAGCCTCACATCTGATGGAGCATGTAAAAATACAGCATTCCCAACAGTCCGCTTGGTGCTTAACAGACCACAGCGTTGATAATACAGACCCAATCCACCCGGCGACAGAACATCACACATTAATCAATATCAGCTGATGGCTGACTGGGGAGCAAAATAAGAAAAATGAAATCATGGGGGCGTGTGAAAATCCATGACTTTCACTGACTGTTTGGCAACTCGACTGATGCCAGGCAGGCCTACAGCTCAATACGACACGCTAATGCAGGAGTCTGCCAGAAAACAAGGTTATTGACAAGGAGAAAAACATTACAGAAACATGACACCGAGGCCCCAGCGATATGATCTGTTTCATTATCCATCGATTGGTACTACATGTAAGGAGGCCGGGACGAGCAATGCTGTGAGCGGAGCCATTGTCAGCGGAGCTAAATGGGGGCCCAGCATGCTCCCATGACCCCTAAAAGGAGTGAAAGACTGCTTAACAGCAGGGTGTTAAGTGCGACACGTTCTCTTTCAGACGTGTGGTGAATGGGTGCTCACAATGGAGCCAGGCAGGCCCCTTATGTGTGCTCACCCATGCACGCACGCACGCACACACACACACACTTATTGACTTGACCTTTCTATTGGCTCTAGGAAGCGATGGAATTGGGTTTGACCTGGATGCTTGACACAAGGCAAACTAATGAAGACTTTGTGAAAGGTAGATTGATTTTTCCCCCCTCCCTCCCCCCCGT
>OMLC01044825.1:0-11952 GCA_900302585.1 Regalecus glesne
ACGTTAGAGTCCTGGTCTGTAGATGGTGGAGACTGTAGAGTCCTGGTCTGTAGATGGTGGAGACTGTAGAGTCCTGGTCTGTAGATGGTGGAGACTGTAGAGTCCTGGTCTGTAGATGGTGGAGACTGTAGAGTCCTGGTCTGTAGATGGTGGAGACTGTAGAGTCCTGGTCTGTAGATGGTGGAGACTGTAGAGTCCTGGTCTGTAGATGGTGGAGACTGTAGAGTCCTGGTCTGTAGATGGTGGAGACTGTAGAGTCCTGGTCTGTATATGGTGGAGACTGTAGAGTCCTGGTCTGTAGATGGTGGAGACTGTAGAGTCCTGGTCTGTAGATGGTGGAGACTGTAGAGTCCTGGTCTGTAGATGGTGGAGACTGTAGAGTCCTGGTCTGTAGATGGTGGAGACTTCAGAGTCCTGGCCTGACATGTTGGCTCTCCTGTGTTGTTCCATCCTGTTGGCCAGTGTCTGTCTGGTCTCCCTGATGGACAAGTCCCTGTCGTCCTCCATCATTAACATCAGATACTACATGACTCTGTTGGGGGTCAGGGACCTGGTGCTGGGGGGAACCAGCTTTTGGCTCAGTGTGTTTTGAGGTTTGAAAACAACTGAGAGGTGATGTTTGGAAAAGCTGTGTGTCAACTGTTCTGATCCTCTCCTCAGATATGGAATCCCCATTAGTTTATCATTAGGCAGCTGTTGTCCTTCTCTCTGCAGTTGGCTGGCACACTGTTTGGGCATGTACCTAGCTTTGACCAACCCCCAGTTTGGATAATCACATTTAACCAGGGGTCTGAGAGTCCATCTGTCATCATCTTACAATGTTGTGATTGATACTATTCTCCAGTCCTCTGTGAATAGTCCTCAAGACTAGTGAATGTGCAGTCAATGGAAAACCTGCATATGAAACCATCGTTGGGCTTGATTGTAATGCAACTGTGTTGTTGATCAGGGTGGGGCTGCTGCAGACAGCTCAGACTGAAGATGTCTCCTGGAGGAGTGAGGAGACATTTCTCTCAATAAAGGCTATATCCTGATGAACTCATTCACCCTTTTTTGTGATTTCTTTCCCTGGATTACTGAGCATGCATAGACACTTACTGTGGGATGGGTGGGGAAAGGGTTGAAGCCATCCACTGGGTCTACTGTGGAGTTGGTCACTTGTGCGATGGATGGGTCCTGAAGCACAATGAAACACTTTTGTTACTATGACCATCTTCATTGTCAGACATTCCATTCATCGTCAGATCACCTGCTTGTGAACCAGAGGCTGACTTCATTCTGGGTGATGTTATATCATTGTTTAACATAAAATGCAGATGTTACTACAATAAATCTAGAGGTTGAATCCCACACTGGTGGGATTCAATTCTCCCTGTTGCTTGGGCTTGTTTCCCCAAAGAAAACCAGTTCCTATACCAGAAAGCATTAAGTGCCTTGCCCAAGGATGCTCAGGGGAAGTGGCAACAGTACTTTGAATTAACTGTCTATGAACTTATAAACTACAGCCTTTGGTTGTAAAGCTCGGTCTGAGGCCATTGCAGTACATTAAACTCCATTGGGTGGTCATGATAAATCGGTCAGCACGTGTCTTATCTCTCCCCTTGACATGTTACATGCCCATCTACCCTGCGGGAGGGGTCTGACCCCCGATGCTCTGCGTAAGGTTTGATTTTTCTGAAAAATATTTTATTCTATTTTCAAGTCGGTAGGTTGTGTTGTACATTTATATATATACCTGCCCTGGAAGAGGCAAGGTGAATAGAATGTAGAGTCCTCAGAGATCTGCCCTTCTATATTATCAGCCTCCTCTAGAGGAACTCGGTTTTCTACTACAGCCACATTTACCTCCCATTTTTCTAAGAATCAATTTCTACGAAAGGAAAATATGTACATGTCCCTGAGGAACTTTCATTTCCTGAGCCAAGCGTTTGGTATTAGATGGTAGCAGTCTAGGGACAGGATGATGCCGACTCCTGTCTGGATCCTGGGCCACAAGCTCAGAGTGCTCCAATACTAACACTGCAAAAGTACAAGAAAGCCCAATCATTACTGAAATGACCTCCAAGGTCATGATGAATCATTCATTACCAGGGGGAACTTACTTATCACCAGGCCTTCTTATGAGCATCAGTAAACACTGATGAATGACCCTTGGGCTATGACACTCTGAATATGACGATGACCCAAGGCTTTGACGTCGCTCTGAGAAACGACAAGACTTGGCCCTTGGCCTGTGTTCCTTGACCGAGTGCAGAGTCTAAATTGAGACTGTGCAGTTGTTAAACAGACTCCAAACCTGGCCTACATGCTGAATCTGACACAATCTTGAAAAGGTGATGTAATCCACCGGTTCAGCTCAACTCTGCCCAGCACAGGCTTCTGGGAAAAGGCTGGTTTTGGAGTTGGAGAGTGCAATGGGAGGGAGAGGTTGTGTGTCTAAGACAGAAGGCCTCCGACTCTGATAGTTTGTAATCTCATTGTTCAGTTTCTTCTGAACTACTGCAACACCCCTGGTGCTACATGACCAATTTGGGTGGGGCTTGTGGTGCAGCAAGGGTGAAGCCGCGGCCAAAAGAGGACAGGACAAGGATTTCTGTCAGGTTCTCTTGGCCATTATTGGAATTACGTCCAGTATGGACACATTTAGGTTAAAGCACAGAAAGATTCAGGGTTTGGCGACACGCTGACTAGGAATACTTTCTGCTGGGTTACAGGGAATTAACGCTACGTGTGCGTCAACACACTGAGGCACTTTCAAGAGAATCTAGGTCTTGGATGTGAAATCATTTTACAAGAGGAGAGTACACAACCTTGTGTAAGCACTCCACCCTCCTACAGTTCCCACAGAGCACAGATATGACTTCATCTTGTTTGCACTCTGAGAGGAGCAAATAAACCGCCGAGTTGAAGGACTTGAATCAGAGTTGATAGAAAAGGACTCGACACAATGGAAATGAAGAAATAAAACATCCAATCTTGATTACTGTGAGGTTTTCTTTTCAGCTCTGCCACTTGCCAATACTAAACATCTTCACATGGTTCAAAATGCTGCAGCTAGAATCCCACTAAAACTAGAAAATATGACCTGATTACAATAATTCTTGCCTCCCTTCATTGGCCTCTTATCAACGTTAGATCAGGACTCAAGGTGCTTCTGTGGACTAATAAAATCCTCCTTAAACTGTACAGTCCATCCTGAGCTCTTCACTCTCAAAGTAAAGGACTAGTGAGGTTCCAGTTTTTAAAAAGTCCGCTGGTGGCAGCAGGGCCTTTTCCTACTGAGCCTCATTCCTGCTTGAATAACCTGCCTGCCTCTTTCAAACAATCAGTCTGTTGAGTTCTTTAAATCGGAACTTTCAACTCATCTTTTTGCCTTAATCTAAAATCAATTCCCTTTGAATGGAGTGATTCACAGCCTGTGCTGCGTGGCGGGTGGGTTTCTCTCTCAATACATTTACCAAGCCCTGTTCTGTTGATGAGATTATAAAACGTTGATTATTCGCTCACATGACTTTTCTCTCGCTCAATAATGTGTTCGTCTTTCCCTTTTTCTATGTAAGGGACCTGGGAGGAGCCTGGGAGGAGCCTGGGAGGAGCCTGGGAGGAGCCTGGGAGGAGCCTGGGAGGAGCCTGTGGCGGGTCAGGTCTGAGATGCCTGATTCGTCATTCCTTGGTGTTCTGCTACTGAGCCACTGCAGCTTCTTCAAGATCATTATATTTTTCATATATATTGTAATTCCATTATAATTCTGTCATCATCTCGGTGTTGTACTCCATAAACTGTGTTCTACTCTGTGTACACAGCATCCATTGTACATTTTCCATCTTTGGGAGAGAGATCCTCCTCTGTGGCTCTCCCTGAGGTTTCTTCCTATTTGGGGTTGTTCCTTATCTGATGTGCGGGTCTAAGGACAGGATGTTGTGTTAGTGTAGACCACTGAGATAAACTCCTAATTTGTGATAATGGGCTATATAGAATAAATCTGACTTGGCTGGCTTAGAGCTGAAAGGGGAGGTGGGTAAATTCAGTGAGCTAACATCTTACTAGACAAGATTGTTCCAAGTGTGGCTACGTTATGTTAAAACTGAGAGCAATGCTGTCAAATGCAACTGCTGCAAGGCTGTTTTAAGATTCAAGTCCGGGAACACCTCAAGTATGATGAAACCATAGCATCCATTTAAGACTGGACGATTGCACCATCTTTGATGACTTTCTGTCATCACTACCGGTGCTTGTCGTGCTTCTGCTGGCAGGGATGGACCATTAGCATTTTCCTTCAGTCTCAAGGGCAAAGAGAAACCACTTGGATTACTACTGGGCTCCACTGACTTCTTTACTCATTCTCTGGCCAAATGGCACAGTATCAACAGATTGTCAACAGTAGGATACTCGCTTATGCCCTCACCCACTCTCTCGTGCTTACATGTCCCTCACTGAAACTTCTCCCACCAGGAACACTACCTAGGAACCAAAGCAAAGTGGTCAAAACCTGCTTATCTACTATATGTTGACCAACATAATACATAAACACATGCATTCTCCATTTCTAAATAATAATAGAACAAATAGGAGAAATAGGATTGTGGTTCCTAGCTTGTGTTGTTCAGGGGAACTTTTAGTGTGTGACACAAACCGCAAGGCTGGCTAGAACTGTATGTTTGTTTTCAGGATAACGTGCTGTGGAACAAATGAGCTTTTGGTTCGATGTAAACATTTTCTGACTATTGGGGTTTTGGAATAAAAGGCTGTCGGAACAACGGACAGTCCTACTAATGGTAGATTAGCTGTGTGTCAAGTTTTGGTTAGACAGCACATTGGCACACAAAAAAGAAGGTCCTGGGTTCAAATCCCATCTCAGGTCCTCTCTGTGTGGAGTTTACATGTTCTTCCTGTGTGGGTTTCCTCCAGATGCTCTGGTTTCCTCCCACCATCATAAAGACATACAGGTTCTGGTTAATACTCCTGCCTGTGGCCCTGGGCAAGGTGATAAGGAAAGAGCTCAAGTCGGTCCCTGGTTGATGCAGCCGTGCACTGCTCTTATACAATAGGATGGATTATATGTAGAAGAGCATGGACCACATAAGGCTGAGACCTCACTGCAGTAGCCCGGGTTCAATCCCACCCAGGCCATTTGCTGCATGTCCTCCCTTCTGTCTGCCTTTCCTGTATCTCTCTTCACTATCTTTGCCATTGTCTTCACTTCCCTTTGTCATTGCCTACTATGGTGGACAAGGGCACAGAGAAACCAAATGTAAAACAAACAAATGCAGAAGACCCGTTTCCCTGTAGGAATACGGTTCATTTTAAGACTACCAGGACGGAATAAAGTGGCTTTCCTCTTCCCATACAAAGCCTGACACTTTAGGATGTGACATCACAGCATCGGCATAGCTTGTTGGTTAGTTGGCTTGACATTTGACTTATCTCCTATTCATCTCATACTGAGGTCAAAGCCAGTCGAAGCCAGCAGCAGTGTATCCGAGTCCACCCCGTCGGTGACTGTGACCTGTCCATTCAGTTAGACTGGACAGGTCGCAGTCACTGAGACTTGTGTATTGACGTGAGAAGGCCCAGTCAAAAATAACCCAAAGTAAAGCTGCCAGCCTGCATGTTGACCTCATTGTCCCTGTATCTTTTTTTATCTGAAAGTGCTTGAGTACAGAACTAAAATAACCCAGTGTGTCACTGTCCAACAGATTGTGGTGCTCACTGTAGGAGTATTTATAGAAAAGTAGCTGGCTGATAGGACTAAATCCTAAAGCACAGGGAGTATCATAGGGAAGAGGATTGAATTAATGGTACTGATTCTGGTGCTGAGAATTTTTGAATGATGCCCAGTTGTAAGGAAGGCCATACAAGAGAGAGAGAAAGAGGTTCAATTTTCCATGTCCCAAAGAAGATACGCTTGATATTATCACAAGCCCATCATCAACCACTGATCTGAAGTTGGGTCGCAGAGGAACTGGAGCCTGTCCCACAGCTTATTGGGCCAAAGGCAGGGACACACCCTGGACAGGTCACCAGTCCATCACAGGGCAGAGCAGTTAGGAGAACAGAATCTTGCTCAAAGACACTTCAACACGCTTCTCTGCAGGTATGGGGATCGAATCTGCAACCTTCCAATCACCAGACAACTGAGCTATGCTGCCCCTCACCAGGCACAGTATTACTCTAACCAATGATGCCACAGAGTGAGGTGAGACGATGGGCAGACGTCACCGGTGAGGGAATTTGGGGTATTGCAGTCCATGGGCAGCACTTGTCCCTTCCAGGGTTATATATATACATAAAACAGACTTTAAACTATTCAGTAACATAAAAGTATGATTTGATATAGAGAGAACAACGTAGCCCACTCTGAGTAGGGGATGAGTCCTTACCCCAAGTGAGGGAGTTCATGGATCTCGGGGTCTTGTTCTTGAGTGAGGGGAAGATGGAGTGTGATTTGGACTGGAGAATCAGTGCTGCCTGAACAGTATTGCCATCACTTCACCAAACCGTTGTGACCAAAAGAGAGCTGAGCCAGAAGGCAAAGGTCAAACTACCAGTCAATCTTCTTTCTTACTCTCACCTATGGCCATAAAGGCTGGGTCATGACCAAAGACGACCAGCTGAACTGGGTTTTCTCAGGAGGGTGTCTGGTGTCTCCTCAGAGACAGGGGGAGAGGGTCAGTCATCATGAGGGTCTCAGAGTAGAGCCTCTGCTCCTCTACCTAGAGAGGAGTCAGTGGAGGAGGTTCAGCATCTAGTCAGGAGGTCACCTGGTCTCCTCCCTAGTGAGGTGTTCCAGACACGTCCAGCTGGGAGGAGGCCACGGGGTAGACTGAGGACCAGGTGGAGGGATTATATCTCCACCCTGGGACCACCTCAGGACCCCCAGTCAGAGCTGGTGGGTGTGGCCAGGAGGAGGAGATTTGGAGTCCCTGCTGGAACTGAGACCTGACTTGGGATAACTAGTTAATGAGGGATGGTATCATTTGTATCTTGAGCAAAATGTCTCAATAGCAGTGAAAAGCTCTTATTACACTGAACCGGGTTTCTCACCAGAGGTAAAAAAAAATTTTTAACTACTGTAATTCAAAATCTACCAATTCCACAAGTTTATTAAAACAGTGAAGCTTAACGCTGAAGGTTTGCTAGCTGCTGCATGGGATATTTCCCCATTACTATTGATATGATACATCTGAGAGCTTGAGCAAAATTCAGTGAAATAACAGTGAATAGCCTTTGATTAGCATTTTAAAATAGGTTTTCTGACCAAGTGAACTACCATTTGAAAATTAAATGCTCTAACGTTAAAACCTACTTAATCGCCAGCTTTGATCATATTTAACAGTAAATTTTATTTTCACGACATCAGTCATCCAACTGAGCGAAACTCATGTGAGCATCATATACTGACCTAGAGAGCCTTGTTACAAGGAAATAGGATTAGCTTTTACAATCATTTCCCAAGTACGGGTGTTGCAACTATTTCATAAAACAAACTAAATTATTATTGCCTCAGAGTAGACTTAACCTCCATCTTTTATACCACGATTCTTACAGGTAGCACTGATCTGAAGACCATCAGTGGAAAATGTAGTTTGTTCCTTGGAACAACTGTCCCCACAGAACCCTGCACGATTATTACTAAATAACAGCAAAGTGTCCTGCGCAGCAGTCCAGGCTACACATTACAGCTACAACTACGGTATTCATTAAGCCACTTCCACACCCGGGAGTCAAACATTGGCCAGCTGCGACATCACAGGTCTTTATGCACCTGATATAAGAGGGGGGAAAAAAACACACTGGAAAAACAACTGCCTTGTAAAACTGCACTTAAATGACACGGGAGCCATTCTGACAGCTGTGGTTCACTAGAGATATTGAACACTGATATACAGATTAATAGGGCTCCTCTACAATCCACTGTATGCATTACACTGCATAGCACAGTACACTTGGGATAAGTTGCTAAAATGTCCTTTCACCAGTGCCATTAAAACTATTTTCTTATACTTGTAGTGCGTTCGACAGTGAAAGTGACTCAGATTGTGAAACGGTTCAAACAATGTGTTGATGAATCAGAAGAGGATATCAGGTACATGAGGGTCATTTGGCAGAGCATGAACCTTGATAAGGGCTTTTCTTGGACATTACTGAAAGCCACAGTAACTAAGGTGTCTTGCTGGCTGGGTGGGACAAATTCTTTCCTGCTCACTTATGCCATGTGGTAGCTCACAGTCAATGTTGTAAGTCAACCATCTTCCCAGTCTGAGGAGGGCCCTTGTGACTCAAGAGCCACAGTAATACTGCGTAATAATATAAAAGGAACCATTTTCAATGAATCGAGACTGTAAACCTCGATGCAAATCAACTCAATTTCATTTGTAAAGTCCAAATTTGCATCAGTGGGCTTTACAGTAACACAACATGGTGTCCTTAGACCCTCACATCTGATAAGTGACAACTACCTGAAAATCTTTAATGGGGAGAAACAATGGGAAGATACCTATGAAACTCAAACGAAGGTTTCTTTCCATAATCCCCATCTCTTTACTGTGTAATGAAACAAAAAAGGCATGATACCAACAGGTGTGCAACTACCCCAGTGACCTAGTCTAACCTGGGGCATTATGCTAGTCTAACCTGGGGCATTATGCTAGGCTAACCTGGGGCATTATGCTAGGCTAACCTGGGGCATTATGCTAGTCTAACCTGGGGCATTATGCTAGGCTAACCTGGGGCATTATGCTAGGCTAACCTGGGGCATTATGCTAGGCTAACCTGTGGTACTGATGTATGAAATGGGGAGTCTAAAGTCCTGTAATTTTAATGTATGCAAGTTAAAAGAATAAAAATGATACCTCGACAACAATACATACACACATCAGTGTATGTACGCACGACAACCTACATGGATAGAAATAAAAAATAAGGTGGTGTGTGATAATGAGCTATAAAAATAAAATGTACTGGACTTTGATAGATTTATGTAGGCATAATATGAATACAATTTAAATAAAAGTATTCAAAAAATAATTCTTATAGTCCTAGGTAGACTGGCATTTTTGATATAGTTTCAAGGAAGGGTAACATTATGTGGTAGGCTAACCATCTAACCCCAAACAGCCAACACACTAACGACCAGGGAGGGAAAATATCAACCGAGTTAAATCAATTATAAGAAATGATGAAGAGTGATTCTTCTGTTCTGTAAGGGGGAAACTACTGTGAGCTGCAGGACTACTTCCTTCCTTTTCATTCAGTCATTCTTAGAACAGAAGCAGACATCCTTTTTGAGCTAGAAGTTAAAATCTCATGTAGTAGAAACTGGGAAATAAAGCAGAAAAAAGTGCCTGGGTGGATTTTGCTCATCAGCAATATTCACAGTAAATTATTTGAAACCAAAGGAGTGAGTCTTTCTCGGTCACGTTATAGCGCTGAACTAGAATCTTGTGGCAGACACCACAAGGCACTGATTTGGTGTCGTTTCAGTGTTCAAACAGGTTTGACCAATGAGCCAGCTACTTTGAAGACCAAACCACTTATTATTATTATTATTAATAATAGTGTCTTGCTCAAGGACACCTTGACATACTTTCTGAAGGACTGAGGATCGAACCTGCATTCTTCCGATTACCAGATGACTGCTTTACCCACTGAGCTATGCCGCCCCTCTTGGATCGCTAATAAAGACTACCCAGCCTAGTCTCTTTTATGTAGCGTTGACTACATTTTGATATTTCAAGTTGCTATATTGTCATTTGCAACTTGAAGACCTATTTTGATGCTGCTTTCTTAGCCTATTTCTTTCCAAAAAGAGATGTCAAACTTCAATATTCCCCTTGGGCAAAAGTTGAAATAAAATTAGGAATTAAAATATGAGATTAATTAATCATTTTCTACATAAGACTTAGAAACTGGCTATAATGTGTGGTTTCAGGATGTTATGCAACAGGGAATAATGCAAACCAAGCCTTACTGATGGGTGTAGCAGATGTGGCTTTGGTTAATATAGAAACGAGAAAACGGTTTTCGCTCATACAGCAGAGCATTCTTTCCTTTTGATTCTACACATTAATTACATATCATGTCAAGTCGTTAATTACATACCATACTTAAACACTGCTCATTGTTCCTAAGAAACTGAACAGTTTGTAGTTGTAAGATTTCTTTCTAATTCTCCCCATGCCATGTGAAAGAGACTGAAATATACTCCAGCAGAATCATGTTAAAACAACCAATAAGTTCAGATTTGAAATAGAGGATATCCTTTTCACACATACAGATATCAAGAGAAACCAGAGGACACTCTTCCTTTGAGTGTACACATCACAGAGCCAGGTGTCTGAAGGCCCATGTCAAGACATCTACTGTGGGTGTGGGCTCTAACAGACAACCATGTAAGCTTCCTGTACACTGTTTCCCCCTCTGATCCAGGAAGGGGTACATTTGAGTGTTGAGTACGTGTTTACATAAGAACCAAGAGAGATTGTCACAGACATGACTGACATTTAGGCTGCATACTGTGGTATCAGGTTATCATCATTAGCAAACCAGCAGCAACAGTCAAGAAAGCAGGTCAGTTCCAAAACATCGTTTGGACACTATAAGGGTTCTTCTTAGATCGCTTAAAAAGACTAACTAACATTGCTTTCCCTTTTGTGCCGTTTTGACAACATTGGGATTTTTAAAATAAGTTTCTATATTTCCATTTGCAGCTTTAGGGTTCATCTGGATGCTGCTTTCTTAGCAATCACCATTAGTCATCGTTCAGGGGGCTTTTGGTGTACTTGGGTTGGAGTTAGAGTATGTGGCCATACTTTGCGACATGCTTCTCAGTGTGAAGGATCTGCCATTGCTCTAATACAGCCAAATAAATAAATAAAACACATTCTAAATTTGCTCCATTGCAACTTCCTGTAACGGCGCAGGCTGGATAACTGCGCCCTCGCTGACAAACACACGTCACTGAGTGGCTGAAGGCCTGTCAATCACACCACGGTCATCCAATGATAGTGAGACAAGCCCATAAAGATCCCTCCCCGCGGTCCACCCGACGAGCTTCCTGCCGAGCTGTCTCACCAAAGATGTCAGCCTACGGCTTGGCTTAAACCTACCACAAAGATGGCAATCAAAAGGCTCGAAAGACACACTTACGTGAAACGGGTTATCGTTCACTGGCTCTGCAAATGGGTTGTTCTCAAAGCCCGACATTTTTTGAAGCGTATAAGGCCGCTGGATCCTATGTGGATGAGTAATGAACAACACTGGCGTCAGAAACTTGCCTCCCCTTCTCTTCTTCCGCAAATGAAGTTTACCGCGCAGGCGCACTGGAGGACGGAGATCACGGGACCAACGATGCGAAGCCAATGCGATCATCGGCGTTGGCCTCGTGATGGCCCAGCCTTTGAACCCACTCGTCGGGTGAACATTGCCCCCTGCTGGTCGGTTCTGTCACTATACACCAGAACGCCATGTCCGCAGCCTGGACGCCAGTCACGGTGCTGGCCTCTTGCCATGTGACGAGATCACAGAGAGGTGAATCCACTCATATGGACACCGCTGTATGAGGAATGAAACGTCTCTCTCCACAACATGTGGTGTCTCAATGAAATGATTCACCTTTTTATGATCGTCAATCACAGAAAACGTCCCTCTCTGAAAAGGAATTAGTCCGTATAATAAAAGCATCCCGGTTGACAGAAATATTAATTAGAAGAGAGCTAGAGCTTGTTTGGAATGATCAATCTTAGGCAAAAAAAGCTGTGATGTGATAGTTTCATGCTGAAAAGGCACGGACACTGTGTGTCTAACATCAGTGACCTGACGTTTGTGAAACAACGTGAAAGTTAGATAGATCAAACCGGACCGTTTGAAGCCATACACAGTAACCATGGAAACTACAGAACATACTATCTGCAAAAATAATATAAAATGGCCACAGATATAGTTTTACGAAC
>OMLC01044880.1:7293-32825 GCA_900302585.1 Regalecus glesne
TATGGGAATGTGTGCATGTATGTAAAAATTCTGAGGAAGGAATCTAAATTTGTGAGTATATTCTTACACCTGCTATATTTCATACTTTCCCTATGAATTGTTAAATATAAATACATACAAAACAGCTTGTTATCACATTACAGACTATTTTAACAAAACACAACATTTTCGTATAAGTTATCAGTCTATGGTATTTTAGCAATCTATGTCAATTAACACCCACAGCCAGGAAACTGCCATCCAATGGGAAGTGGAGTTGAAGCTGTGAGCAGCCTATCCTGAACTTACATCCATGGCTAAACAGATATATCTATAGTTCCTGACAAATACAGAGACCCAATATACTGAGCTGCACTCGGAATTGAGAATGCTGGTAACACTCTGCAAGTTATTTGTGTAGTCTTTCAGGAAAGTGAGATGATCTTGCACTTAGGGACATTGTCCCACTACCAGAGGGTGCGGGTTCCATCAACACCTATCCAACACTTGTCCAAAGACTCAGATTTAGCCCCTACCTGATCCAGAAGGAAAACAGCTGTCTGATGCCATCTTAAGATATTTAGATTTGGTCTGATTTGGGGATTTGAAAACTACTTTTGCCTGTTTAAAAGCAAGTCATTTTGGTAATGGTGTAGTTAATGGATATCTAATCCATCTTTACCCCAACTGATTGGGAGGCATAATGAGAAGACGTCAAAGTATATTGCATCAGCCCATTGCAATCCTATTCACTTCATCCGGCGACATTTAAGTTCATGTGCAGTTGTTCACCATAGCACCATACAGGCCAGCTACTAGTCACTTCCTAAACCATCATAATAAGATTATGGAAAAGTATATTTCCGGGATAAACTATATAAGCAAACTAAAAGCATGTTTGCTTCATCTTGTAATGAACTTAATCCATTTAAGTAGTTGTCATTAAAATGGTGACTGTAGTGTAAATATTGGACTCCAATTAAAAAAAGCAGTTTTTAGATATACTTGACACACATAGTGATATCTAATTTGAATGGGCTCTCTGGAATTCCAGTTTAAAAATGCTATGGATTCCAGTTCATTCATAGCAAACATTTCAGAAATGTGCTCTAAATGTGCCCTAAAAAGCTACAGGTACAAATAAGCTAAAATAATGTAATATTTGAAAATTTTATACTAGCAGTTAAAGGGTAACCACAGAATTACAAAAAACCCCAAAGTCTAGGGGTGAAAGCAAAACCCGATTCCTGACCTTTACCCTCTTCCTCAGACATTCCTCGTCCAAGAATCTCCTCAGTCGATTCCTTCCTACAGCACAGTTTAAAAAATTCATTCAGGAAGTCCCCTGTATGGGAGGAAAGGAAAGGGTTATACTCTCCTACACATCAGTTGCATACCCTTGTAACTACACTGACGTAAAACCCAATGAACTTTAGCAGTATGAAAGTCAGACCGAATAAAAATAGTTTATCTCCTGCCTTGCAATAACATGACAACTGCAGGTTTCAAAGGTGGACCAAAGAGGGTCCATTTTCTACCGATAATAAATCGGAACATTTGTCATCATCTGAAATTTGAATTAAATAAGTCATAATTTACAGGGCCATATATGCTTTCATAAAATGTCCAATTATAAGCACATAGTGGCATCTCCATTATTGTGTATGGTTGTGTGTGCACGCACGCACACATGCGCGTGTATCCTATACACCAAACATATAATTTATGAGGCATATAAATATGCTACACTTTGATAAGAATGTCCCCTGGGAATTCAATGAACAATGCTTATGAATACACCAACTTTTATAGTTGATACTATTGACAATTCTTATACTTCAATATTGGTTTCAACTAGCAATAATCATGCTAAGATATACCTTAAACAAGCTGCGATACTGCCACTGCATGCAAGGGAACCAAGTGTGTCAAGGAGTTATGCTGGAGCCTATCCCAGCACTCACTGGGCAAAGGCAGGGAAATGCCTCGCAGGGCTTGAGCAGTTAGGGGTTCAACCTTTTGCTCAAGGACAGTTCAAAACGTTTTTTGTAAGCGCCAGAGATTGAACCACCAATTTTCTGATTACTAGACGACCGCCCTCCTACCTGAACTATGCCACGCGGTATATATGCACATTATGTAAAATTCAGTTAATATTGATGAGTGAAAAGAACAGATATGAATAGTTTCAGGTTTCTGATGTGTTACAGCAACTTCTAGTAAAGTTAGTGTAACATTATTAGCGAGGGATCAACCAGATGTTAGATACAAGCATGGACACATTTCTTGAAAAAAAGAGATCAATCTTACCCAATAAGCACTGGGGATTTTCAGCTTTCCTGACTCGGACTGACCAGTGAGGGGCTTGGAGAGGGTCCAGGTCACTGCCAGGTCACACACAGAGAGCACATATGGTAAGATCACATGGGGGAGAGATGGACAGCTTCTAACACAGCACCTCGCCTGCTCTCATTACTGTCAAGGTTAGGACACATAAAGGCTAATTCAACCACACATTTCTTTGGTTATTTGGAACAACCGATATAGCGATGCAACATTTTACAATCTTAAAGTAAATAAAAATGCAGCTCTGTCTTTTATATTTTTGACTAAACCACACTGCGAATGTTGTTATATCAACGTAATGCTTCATGTGAGTATGACTAGAACAGTATTTCCACACACACAACCACACACGCGCGCACACAGAGTCATGATAGAACAAGTTTTTGAACCATGTAACTGACAAGCCACGTGCAGCAATAACGGGGCCAAGTCAATTAAAACAGATATTTTGAATCTAGCAATGTGTCATTGAATATATGTTCCAGAAAATCATCCAAATCATGAAAATACGCAAATCATATAACGAGGTGGGGCCCCTTCTGTCATGCAGCTAGATAATCTCCATTATCATTTGCATGTCTCTTTTGGGCGCAGATTTGTACTTCAAAGAGGGCAAGGTTGTGCAGTGCTTTTTTCCAGTAAATTACATGCAAATCTTAAGAGGGGAAGCTGGGCAGTGTGGTTGTGGCAGTGGAAAGAGAAAAGGGAGGGGGGGGTTGAGTAAAAGACAAACATTTTAAAATGATTCAATGGCTCACTGAGTGGCATTTCATCGTCAACCTGAGAAGCAGAAAATCATACAGCATGAATCAATTTATGGCTTTAATGCAGTTAAAATGGCAAAGTCGAGGTACTCGTTAAAGTACCCCCCCTGCACCTTCCACTTCTAACTCACCTCCTCCACTCTCGCCCCCTCATACACCTACGCTGTCTGGCACAGAGGAAATTAATATGGCTAATGACCTAGCTATCGCACTGTTGCAGGGCCATGTAGAAATTGTTCTATTGTCAAGAGCAACTGGCTGGGTCTTTGTTCTCTCCCACCTCACGAGCCTGATGTTTGAATTGAAATGAACTAAAAACTCTTTCTTAATCATATCCATAGTTCCAAGTTCTATTGCAATGTCTGCTTTGTGAGCTGTCATTAAGAAAGAGTATGTTTAATTGAGGGAAAAAGAGAAAATCCTGTTCCTCCATTGCATTCACTTATTTCCCTTGATGCATGTAAGGCAACATATGTTGAGTGTAGTTTGAGGCATTGGAGTTGCACTCACGAGTAGACGTCATTATCCACGACAATACCCTCTGTCAGGTGTGGCCATGTGGTGGCAAGGTGAAGTTCACTGTGACAGCCATGTAAGAAGAGAAAAGAAGTTAACTTCATTTTGCACAGGGACCGTCTCAACGAAGCACAATACTTTTTTCCTCTCTAATTTATGAAAATAATCTTACATTTAAGTGCCAAACTGAAACCTGTAAGAACACAGGATTGTTGATGAGATAAATTAGGAATACATTGTCATCATGACTACAATACTAATACCTGATTGGATCCTCGCAGGCTCCGAATGGAAGCTTCCCAAACTCCACCCCTCCCACTTCACCTCCGAGAAGAGCATCGAAGTCTACCAAAATGAATGTTATGCACTTTCATTATCTTCATCTGGGCTCATTTCAAATGATCTATACTCAAGGGGCTGCTAAAAAAACACAATAAAAGAACAACTCCTACGGTAGCATATTTCATTCCTTCAGGGTAGGTAAAAATCATCACATAAAATCAACAAAACGGCAAAGTACCAAAACTTAAAATCTGATTACCCCAAACCATTCTTCTCCTACCTGCCCCAGAGTCTCAGATAAGGAGTCCACTCATGCGTTCAAAATAACCTCTTTTTGACCTCCTAGCATTTGCTCTCTTCTCCCGAACCACTCACACGCTTAAGCATCTTTTTACTTCACTCAAAGCCACCTTGAAGAGCAATGGTTAGCTGTGACGAGAACGCACTAGTGAATTTAGACCAGAAGGAGAGCAAAGAAAGTGGATTACATCAGAATCCTAAAAGGTTATTGGTAGGCACTGAGGCAAAGAAGTGCCTCAGGTTTCAGTTCACAGAGCACTAAGAGCGGATTTTATTTCGTATTACTCGCGTGACCCACGATTTGTTTTACCTCCACATTTCTCATAAGTCAACATTATTTCCGAGCATATCCTTTCACCTGTGTACCCACTGTTATTTAGCTTGGTCCAGTGCACACTAATACGTTACGTGCACAATCTCAAAAACAACTTGACACTAGATGCCTAACAGGCCAAAATGAAACTCTGATTGATCTCACTGTTGTGAAAGAGAGTTGATCACCGCGAGTATTCGCCGAGCATTCCTAGATGTCAGGTATTTAATCTCCTGCTGGGTCCGTGCTTACCTGGGGGCTGCTGTGGCCAGGAGTACTGCTGCCAGTCCTGGAGGACATAAGTGAAACGGATGGCAATGTTGATGGGGGGCAGAGGGGTCAAGGGACAGCCCTGATGAAAACAAAATAGGAACACGAGGGAGGATGAGGAACACCAAGAGGAATAATTAAAAGTGGGGGAGGAAAAACAGAACTGTGCCACACAAAGGTAACTCCAGTGGGGAAATAACTGATTCCTGAGGAACAGCGGGATACTAAATGAACACCACTATGGTGCACAATATGTGAACATTAAATGGTGGCAATGACTTCATCAAAGAGGGATTTCTGTCAGTCTAGATGTGATAGCTAGAGATAAAAAAAATGATCAACTTCAAAATAAGTTGTTTTATTCTAAATAAAAGATCATAGACTGTGGTCAGCTTTGCTCCACGGTACTCACTATCTTAGACTTAAAGATGTCGAGGAGGCCAGACAGGTGGTTGTATTGGCTGGGCACCTTGCGGAGGTGGACCATCTCAAAGTCCGTACGCACACCAGGGCCCTGGCACTCCCCTGCGTACATCCGCCTCCACTTCTGCTGGATCTGCACAAACATCGGCACCTGGCTGCGCACACAGAAGCAGCGGGGCAAAGAAAGGGCATTCATTTTTTTTAAAAAAAGTGTAAGCCAAAGTTAAGTCGGCCCATTAGAAACCAGCAAGGTGCAACAGCAGGCTTTTACCAGTGACTGTTCTAGTAAAGCCGACCAGCAGCACCATGTGGACAAACATAGAAATACAGGGAAAATGTGGAGGTCACCTCCTGGTTGACATGGATGTAATACCGGCAATTTCAATTTATTAACCAAACCATCTATGACATAGAAGTGTTAAAATATTTGCCTGAAATTCTGACATACAAAAAAAAGACTCTATATTGTTTAAAACGTTTTTTTCCATTTTTATTTGCAGCCATGAATTGCCTCAGTCACTAGTGTGCTACCACATTGTGTACAGCACTCCTGTAGCAGCAGGAGAGCGGCCAGGTGACCTCAATGGAAACACACCAAAGCCATGCTTCCATCACTGACGTTACCATGGAAACATTGCGATCCCCTTTTTTTTATAGGCACACATTGGAAAATGGAATAAAAAAAATGTTTCCCCCCCACATATATCAGTCTGGAAACCATGAGAACTAATTCTAGAACATTTTTATAGTGCTGAATTGAGACATAACATTCATAACAGGATCTCAATCCAGTAGCATAACTCAAATGTTGTTTTGTCAACGCATTATGCTGCAACCTGGAGCCGTTAAGGCAATAAGGCAAGCTGTCTGACTGCTTCTGAATTAATAATTTAATCATGACCGACAATCACCGCAGGCCAAAGATCAACTTGATGATGAAAAGTGTGGTCATCTAACAGCTAGATGTAAAGATGCATCATACAGATACCAAGCTGTGGAATATTGCTGTGAATACAGTTACCTAGCAATAGTATGTTACCATGGATACAGTCACCTAGCACTGGGGAGTTGCCATGGATACATTACCCTGCAGAACAATATTAACTTGGCTAAGATTAATAAGCAGTACACTGTTGCTATGGATGTAACCCCTGAAGTTTCACTTATTTTTTGCCATTGGGTTTTAAAGTCTCTTTTTTTAACCTTGCTTAAAGAACCACATCAAGGACAAACAGGAAAGTTGTAGGCAAACGGCATACAACAGGGTACATAAATAGCAAACAGAAAGAGAAATCAATCAAACATTTAAATGGTTAGAGCAAAGTCAAAATTCATTTTTTGGTACCCAAATGATAGAAATTATCCTGCAGTCTGCAAAGATCGGAGACTCAACCTGTGCTTAGCTAAACAAAATATGGGTAACTGTAGAGTTTCTGAAGTCTGTAATAATTTCAAACTCACCAAAAGCAACAAACTTCATTGAGTTTTTAAATCTTTTTGTATGTGATTCTAAAAAGAGCGGGGAAAGAAGATAAAAGCTAAGTTTCCTAATTTGGTTCAGACATACAGAAACAAAATGTCAATGAGTGATGACAATTATCCCCAGAAAATAAAAATTTAATGATGTAGGTAGGACACTGGCAAGAAGCAAGCCTGCAAATGTTAAATCCAGAGAGCACACGTATAGGCCTGCTTTACAGTTAGTGCAAAACCACAACATGCCTTTATGTGAATAGACGATTAAGTCACCATGTTGTGGGGGTGGACACAGATTTAGATAGAGCTTGAGGGATTAAGGCTGGATGCTCTTCCTGATACACTGTGGTAGGTTTGAACTCGCTGCCTCTGGCTCAATGCGTCTTTATACAAATATAAACAGAGGAACCCAAAACCAAGAAAACAGTATAGAAAAACCTAAAACTCTTAAGGACCGTCTTCTTCATGTCCAAAAAATACTCCCCACGCTTATACAAGATAACATGGAACATGGTACAACAGAACACTCTACAACCGGACAGGACAAATGACCGGTAGACATTGCTCTATATGTCCCAAATAAACAATATTAAATAATTTACAAATCCCAAGACATTAAAATAATAAAACTACACTCACTCAGCTGTACTATCAAATGCCTCAGGTATTTCTATGTCCTAAATCAGTTAGAATTGCCTTTATTGTGAAGTAAAAGAACATAAAAATGGTAAAAATGGTAAATAGATTTGTTCTTATATAGCACTTTTCTAGTTTAGCGTCCACTCAAAACACCTTATAATGAATGCCTTACATTTTACGAGTATTGAGGAATTTGTCTTGGTGCAAGAGGGAAAGATTAATAGTAATAATATAAATAAAAGCTACAAAAATAACAAAATATCTTTGTAAAATAAAGCAGCCGTATCTACAAAAGGTCAAATCTGAATTTCAAGAAGTTACTCAGGGAACAGGAGTAATTTATAGGGTAAGGCAGGTTTTATGCAAGTTAAATATATGTTCAACTTATGTATCCTTGCCATAGACAGACAGCACAGCTGGGGGAGATAGAAGGAGGTGGTAGTGGCTCAGTGAGACTGTGGGTGTCTGGGGGCTTGTTAGAAAGGCCCACTGCTCTAGGGAAGAAGCGGTTGTTGTGGTGCAAGGTTGTGGCTCTTGTATACAGTAGCCTCTTGCCAGAGGGAAGTGTTTTGAAGAGACCATATTTGGGGTGGGAAGGATCAGCTATGATCTTGCCTCGGTGTCCTGGAGGCGTACAGGTCATGGAGGGATAGCAAGTTACAGCCAATCATCCTCTCAGCAGAGTGAGAGATATGCTGCAATCTGCTCTATAACTTAATAACACAATTTATCTGTTAAAAACATCTTTTAAGGCAATCAAAGTTAATGCATTAAGACATGCGACTCATTTAAAAATGCTAGAGTGGTAAAAACGTCAACAGTTGAAAGATAATGGTGTGTGAAAACTCTGTATACCAAAAAACTTCTGAAGGGACCTCTGGATGAAACGACAAGCAGCATGTACATATTGCTAGAGCAAGGAAATACCTACCACATTAAAAGTGGCATTTGGGTAAAGAATATCAATGTGGGGATTAATCGGGACATGTAAAATGGACTGCTCATTGCGATATGAGAAAGATACTGTCTGGGGTTTTTGTTTTCATAATACTTTAATCTATCTTAAATGCTGTCCTTCCCTGGTCTTCAAGGCTGCATTACATTAAGATGATGGTTTTCTGAACTTCTATGACTGTTTTATCAGAGGGAAATAAACAATGAATGTCTACCTGCTTGATCATCATGTCCTCATTACTATGGATTATTTTGCTGATGCAAGAGCAGACTGAGTTATTCAAACGGCACTTGCTGAATGCAGTCAGAAGAAAACTACATCAGATAAACTGACAAACACAATAACAAAACAGATTGCCCTAAATGCCAGGTCAGTCAACATGGCATTAGCTACCAGGAGTCATATCGCATGAATACATTCAAATATACTCCACTTTATGTGAGTAGATAGTTGTGAGAACATAAACAGACACTTAAGGCCATCTGTTTAGATTTAGAAGTCAAAAATATTGGGATGAGGTTAATCATAGTTCTCCATTTGATAGATTCCTCCAACTATTTTATTGTTCTTCATTACCACAAATCACACATGTATTTGATCTTTAATGAAAACAACTAACAATAAATGGTGCTGCAATTTATATATTTGTCTAAGTATGATTAATTCCAATCTATTACGTAATTCATCCAATTGAAATATTTAACCGATTGACAGCTCTTTTAATTGATCATGTTCAAACATTTTCTAAATTTTCTTACAAATGGATAGAAAGTTTTAAAAACATCCACCCTATTGCTGTTGCAGGTGAACACTTACCAGCCGCTGTTGGCCAGAGAGATGGAAATGGAGCTGAGAAGCAGGTTGCACTTGGACTCACTGATGATGGCCTCACAGTTAGCTCCTGGAGAGATGACGACAAACTCCCGTATTCCATACCTATCACAACAGATAGGGAGAGTTATTGCAGAAGATGTTTGTACAACACAAAAGGTCAACAAACACAAGTCCACATAGATTCACCTTGTAAGTGGTTCTAACCCTTCATGGTAATGTTTGTCAGACATTAGACTATTCACTGTTGTATGGTTATGGTGGTATCACATGTCATGTGTAGTAGCTAATTAGAAGATGTGCCTATTCTAAAAGTAAAAGTTGAATATTAGATATGAATCCTCATACTGGTGAGTTTCCAAATCTATTCACTTTGCTAAAGAACAAGATGCGTCTTTAGTTGTCACATCAACATCTCAGAAAAAAATCTCAAATATTTATTCATTCCTACAGCTATTCATCCATTATTCAATCTATCATTTTGATACATATTAGAAGAGATACATATCATATCTGCCCGATATTATTAGCCAACATCAACTTAATCACAATTTACAACACTGTGTAACAGTATGCCTGGTTACAACCACAAACCCACTATTTGGCTGTAGAGTATATTTCAATTCAAATTGTTATAATTTATTGATAAATAGCACATTATCATTATCACATGTTTGTCATTATCTATGTTCAAAAAGTCAGATTCAAAAATACCCACTCTTGCTTTCGTTAACTATCAATCTCTACTTTATAGAATATCATTAAAACGTTAAGCTTTCTCAATTTTTTCATGTCATATACAAACAAAAAATCAATATCAATTTTTGTTACCAAGTGAATGAAATGGAGGCTTTCAAATAGCTTAGCAGGAGAAAACAATTGAGTTGGAAAAAATCCACTATTTAAGATTGCAGTAGGGTGAACTTTATCAGACACTAAACACTTAAGAGCATTATATATTTTATGATATTTATTACAGTTTTTCTTCAGGTAAAAAAAAACACAACACAAATACTCTGGGCAGCATAGCTTGAAAGGTAGGGCAGCTGTCTAATAATTAGAAGATTGGTTGTTGATACCCAGTTCCTTTGGAAAGTATATCAAAGTGTCCAAGAAAATTACACTGAAAATTAGCCTGGTGGCTATATCTGGCATATTTACATTGTAAATAAGGTATATTTTCACATGTTAGGATAAGTCCTCATGGTGTAACGTTGGACATGGACTTAGATAGACCATGTGGGATTAAGGCCGGATGCCCTTCCTGATGCCAAATGTTCAATAAATATGTAAATATGTACTGTCCTTACAAAAGGAGATCTATCTATCTATCTATCTATTTATTTATTTAGATGCCCCAACCACAAAAAAAAGAAAACCTAAGTTAACCTGCTAGCGGATTTGATTTTCTGCTGCAGCTGATGGTCTTGTATATAGACTAAATTTACCATCTGACCACACAGTGAGACCGCGAAGGGAAGTCATTGTTCATACACAGAAGGTCCTGCATAGCCGAGGGAAAGGCATCTAGAGGGACAAAGCAGAATTAATCAATAAGCAATAAACCCCAAGTTTTAGAAGGTTATGCTGTCTCGCTACATTTGTTTGCCTGTTGAACTTCTGATGCCAGCAATTCAATATGTAATTGGTAGATGGACTTGTTTTTGTAAAGTGCTTTTCTAGTCTAGCGGCCAAGGCATGATAAATGTAAAATAATTGAATGAATGCGTTTTCTGGAACTTTTGATTAAAGCCACTTTTTCAATCATATTTCTGCTAATGCTTGGTTGTTCATAATGTTTCCCTTAAGGGAGATGTGTGAAATATTCCAGAAAGAGGTGAGGACCCATGGGGATTTTGAAGTTTATCAGTACATGTATACTATATTTACTACTTATACGTAGAAATTTGAGTTTTGACAAAACTATAATAGCAGCTTATAGGTAAACTATTGTCGCAGCATGAAAATTGCAGTTGATGATAGAATGAACTTAGAATCCCAAGCCAAAATCAAATCTTTGTAGTAACAAATACTAGCACATGAAAAATGTATAATAAACAAATAAACAGTATTCAACATACTGTGCCTTTAACATACGTACCTTCCTCGGGCTCCTCCTTCCCTTCATTCTCATCAGACTCTTGCTTCAGGTAGTGGTGAGTTATAGAGAATTTAAAATCAGCAAAGTTAATTTCCTGAGACTTTTCTTCCCAGGTGCCACTGGTGTATTCACCCTGTGTCAAACCAAAACGCATCCAAAGGGGAAATAGTGATACATGAGTTTTGATGAAACGGCAGCACAGTACGGCGTATTACTAGTGAGTAGTTGCTTCATTTGGGCGAAAATAAGAGTACCTTCTCTGGAGATGACTTGCCCGCAGAGCTCCCGATCAGCTTCCAGTCATTTAACACTTCTTCAACTCTAGACACAAACCTGCATGGGGATGCATCAGCTTTCGTCTATCTCCAGTAAAAACTAGTAGTGTATGGACAATGTTAAAACATAGGATAATTGCCATGGATAATTATCTCCAATTTTACGTTAATGTCGAACTCCAGACATTGTTCTGACGTACTGTATAGCTTAACTGAAGACACTAGCTCAATTCATGAGAACCTAGCAAGATAAAATACGCTGCATGAACAAGCGTAGTCTCATTTTAGCTTTAGGACAGTTCCTAAGAGTTGTCCTAAAGCTAAGCACATCTGCTGTCCAGTGGGTAAAATGCATAATATATTTCTGTTAATCCGGATGAAAGAAAACACTTGTTAGCTTAGCATGACAGGGATGACAGGGCTAAAGCAACCTACCTCTCCCACTCAGAGGCGGTGGTGAAATCCGTGATCTCAAACACTTCCGACTCGGGCTGTTGGTCAAAAACAATCATCCCTTTGTTTAAGTAAGTTTGTGAAGAAATGACAGTTCAACAACGATATCATCAGTCTGCTGGGTGAAAATAGAAAATAGTCTGAATACTCACATCACTGTCCGCAGCCATCATGAAGACCTGTTTACGTTTTGTGGTGACCGTTGCATTATGGGAGGCAATTGACATCGAACACTCGGGAACACGCCCACTTTTACGCCGCCTTGAGAACAGCAGAAGAAACTTCAGGAAAGAGTCATCACAAAAAGAAGTGAATCTGTTTAACTGGATCAGAAGTTTATTAAGAAACGTTTCTTCACTCAAACAGGAGACATCTTCAGTCTGAGCACCCCCACCTTTATCAACAACACAGTGATACCACACAAACAAAAGGCTGGGTTCATGTAATTTGTGGCTCTAACACAGAAGGCTTGTTGCCCAAATGTAATGCGGTGAAATGGTAGAGTAAAATGTCTCTATAGAGGATATTTTAGGGTAGAATTTACTGAGCGAGTATACATAAAGTCATGTTAGGAGTTGTGCCTGTCGTGGCACATGAAACGATTGCTTCGTATTAAGACATATTGTAAGTCCTGGGGGAAGAGTCTATTGTAAATCCTATAGGATGTCGTACCTCTCCTGCTCAATCTATGTTATTTTGATCATATGTGCTTTTATTACTTCCTCCGTGTCAAATAAATAAAGCAAAAACATTACCACTATCAGGCTTAATCTCTTATTTATTATTTAGAAAATCAAAAGGTGCCAATTTGATTTTTCCTTCTTCGATGTCTTCTCCGATTGCTTACAGTTCCCAACATGTTTTATTTTGGAAAAAAACGTACAATTCCGTACCGGAAATGAGTTTTGTACTTGCGCCGACTTGATGTGCACAGTGGAGTTCATGTTCCAGGCTAGTAGTAGCAACAAGCTGATTGGGTTTGAGGATTGATAGAACTGGTCGGCAGTGCAACGAAACCACAGACAACACAATCTAAAAATATGCTTTGGTTTGAGGGCTCGATTCCCGCTGCCATCGCCGCTGCTAAACAACAGAACTTCATCTTTGTCGTTGTCATTACAGGTATATGTGGAGATTAGATTAGCATGATCAGGTTGAACGGTAAATAGCCCGTGCTATCCAATAGTGTTAGCTGCTAGCCTTCGGTCCATGTTACTCAATGGTGTTAGCCGCTAGCCTAGCAAAACCGGTTTTAAGGGGTCTGCTGAGTGTCGTGACACCAGCACAATCAAAAAATGTTGACACCGAGATAAAAATAAAAATCTCAACGTGGTTAGTTTTATGATTTGGTGTGAGTACTCATTAAACTTCCAGAAGTACCTGTATGTTTGAAATCCAGCTAGCTAGCCCAGTTGTGCTGTAATGCTTCAGTAACTGGCGTTAAATTGAGATCCGAAAGTACCAGAATAACATCAGGTGCATGGAACCAGATAGCAACAGCAATCCATCTATCTGTTGGTGAACCATTTATCTAAAATCGAGGTCAGCTGGCTGGAAGTATGTGTTTACCTCTGTCAAGGTGATGTTGGGATAGCAGATCACTGACTGATTGATCAGTCACAGTTGCGTAACAGACACCAATATTGATAACTCTTGTGTAGCTGGGATTTTGCTGATTCTTGTGTCTGAATATCAGTGGACGTTAACTGTTGTTGTTGTTGTCTAGGCTCATAGCATACTTAAAAAAGATTATCAACGGTGGGACATTAGGGTGTAGGATCTCAATGTTGTAAATTCCCACTCATTCAGGTGAAGATGAGCAGTCTGCACAACTATTGTCCAGCTGGGAGGACGAAAAAGTCTCTGAAGCAGCACAGAATTGTTGCGTGGCGATCAAAGTGGATGCCAAGAGGTATGGATGCTCACATTTAAGGGGAATCTGTCCGGGCAGTTTACAAGATAATATTGTCTTTCACCATAAAATGAACATCTACACCTCAGCTGATGTTGTATTGAGAAGATAATGCGATCAGAAATGGCTTTGTTTTATTCATCCTATTTAGCTCAAAAATATCCTCAATGATGGCTCTCCTTCACACTAGAGGAGCTTTATCTTGATGGCATCAGTGATTACATAGAATCGTACTTACTTAGGTTCAGATTTTAGTGTTCTTTATTTACTGATGAGTAATATACATAGTATCTGGATGTGAACATGTAATTCGTGTAATTTTGAACAGGCCAGGCTCTTGAATCAAGTTACTAATTGACCTGATGATCTTTTCACTTTTTTCTATAGTGAGACTTGTGTGCAGTTCTCCCAGATCTGTATCCTTTTTGATGTACGCTGAGTGGTTTCAATCTCCCAATTTGTTGTCATGGTGTTTCTGTTTACCACTCTTGTTGATTTGTTGTGAGATTCATTAGCATTCTTCATTATCAGTCAGTTGCTGACCCTTGTGGGCTGCATCAGGAATTCTGGTTTGAATTAATGATGCACCAATCCAAGTATAGGCCATACGGAGCTCCTGCTCGATATTTGTTAAAGACAAAGGGGCCATTGGTGAATTCATTAGCTGATTAAAATGGAAATGGCTTATAATCTATCTAATCATGACACATAAAAATGGACTTCAACGTAAAATGGTGAAAATTGACAATGTCAACTAAAAAGCTCTTATCGAGTTTCTTCATTTATAGCTACAGCTTCAGCACTCATTATGTATTTGGTCAAAAAAAATATTGTGAAGCTCTAGTTTAAATCATGTTCAAGAGGCATTGTTATGAGATTGTCCCTTAACCTCCTCCTGTATGAAAAGACCCAGTACTGTGCATTCCGTCTAGTTTCTTCATTGGAGAGAATGGAATTCCCCTTGAGGTCATTGCTGGAAGTGTGTCTGCTGAGGAACTGATGAAAAGAATCAGCAAAGTCAAACAGGTACGAAAAAAAGAGGTGGGATTGTGAGTTTTAATGACCGGCACACTGCTGCTCTGTAATGACAAATAACATCACCAGCACAGTGGAATAATCTTCAATTTTCTGAAACGTTTAAAGCAGGAGCTCCCGTCAGGCATTGCATATCTCTTGGCCAAGATGTTTTTTTTTCTGGTGACTACAGGATTTTTCAGCATTTTCTCATTAAACTCTCTTCTAACAGATGCAAACTCAGCAGGTTCGTGGTGGAGTGCCAGTATCACCAGAACCAGAAGCTCCAGCAAAGGTTAACCCATCTGACAGTGTACCCACAGAGCCAGCCTCAGGTGCAACAGTGTTGACTGCCTCTCCCCCTGAGCCCACTCTGGCACCACCAGTAACCACAGAAACTGCCTCAGTGCCAGGCACATCAAAAGGTAAGTGACAAAGGGAAAAGAAACGGCTACACCACCACTGTGTACAGCCAGCCTTCCCAGGGAGGCAGACCTAGCTGAAGTAAACTCCCTTTTCACTGATTGTATCAAAATAATATTGTAGCTGCTCTATCTTTGTTAAACTACATTAATAGCTATAAGCACACCAAGGGTCTGCAGATGCATTTGCCACTTCTTGGTATCCTCCATTTGTCATTTATTTGTTCTTGTTCTCACTTCATCCATTTTCTGTGTAGTTCAACAACAAAGATGTTTCTCCTGGAAATATTTTAACTAAGATATTAAGTCTGCTGGTTTGCAGTGTTCTCACACACACAGACACACACACACACACACACACATGTATATATGTGTGTGTGTGTGTGTGTGTGTGTGTGTGTGTGTGTGTGTGTGTGTGTGTGTGTGTGTGTGTGTGTGTGTGTGTACGTGGTTATACACACACAGAAGGTTTTAATATGTTGGGGCTTTTGGTTATATGTAATGATCCTTTAAGGAGATGGTAATGTCAGTTACTACTTTATCTGTTCTGTGGCTTCCAGAATCCTTCTCCACACCAGCAGAGGATAGTGGCCTTTCAGGGGCTGAGACCCCAGGGGAGGACAGAAGTGCATCATCAGATGACATCTCTCACAATTCTCAGCCTGATGAAACCTTGGATGCCAAGGTGGACAGGTGAGGAGGACATGTAGACATTCACGAACTTATGAATGTGCACGAATACTCACACAGTTTGCATTTTGATATATTGGGCACCTGTTTGGTTCATGAAATGCTAAATCTTAAATGCACTGAAAGACCAGATACACACTATTATCCCTTCTGCACCTTTGCACCTCAAGACAAGCAGAAGGAAGATCATCTGATAAAGCTTGAATAGTGGATAGTCTTCACTTAACTCTTATGATCTTGTCACTTGTTATGTTGGAATCAAAATGCTAAACTCAGACCCAAAGCATTAGTATATTAAACACTCCCCACACACATGTCCGAATTATGAACATGTTTCTGTCATTGCGTTGTTCAGGTTGACAAAAAAACTAGAAGAGAGACGAGAACAGAAGAAAAAGGGAGAGGAAGAGGTAAAGAAACTGCTACCGGGTGTTTTTCTTTGCTCTACATAGTGCATGGATGCAAGTGTCAGCTGAATTGCATTCATGAAGTTGTTATTCAGGTCAATGGGAAATTCACAAACTATCCAAGATGCCAAAACACAAAATTAGAAGTAACCTAAATCAGGTATGAATCGTAACTAATTAATGAGCAATGTTACTATATAGTTCAGCAATGTTACTCTAGGATACGTAGAGGAAGAAGAATTGTTTTATTGCCACAAGACACTGGCCGATTAAATCTGTTCTCTATATTTAACCCATCCTATTGTATGGGAGCAGTAAGCACTTACGGCATTTGAGGAGCAGTGCCTTACTAAGGATCAGCAAATCAAGTGCACTTAATTAGCTTTATGCCACGTTTCCTTTACATAAGCTTTTACTTTATAAGTGCTTTGAGTAGTTGCTAGATGAGAAAACCGCTATGTGAAAATGTGTCCATTTACCATTTATTAGCTGATATAGAAGCAGTATCACTTAGTTTTTCACACATGACTCTTTCATGTTGGCTTTTTTATCAATAATGACAAAGTAAAATATTTGAAGTTGTTTGCTAATTTGTATTGGTTAAATCTAACTGTAGGATTTGGTGAGAATTAGATTTTGGATTGATAGTGATTCTTAATATACCATAGAATTGAAAGCAGGGTATTTCCTTTTTCACGTCACTGTACCTGTGTACTTGTCTCTTGATCAAGAACGAGATCAAGAACGAGATGGAGCGGAGGAAACTGGGGAGGGACATGTCTGACTTCAAGAGGAAACAGGAGGAGGAGAAGACCAAGCGCATCCTGGAGGAGAGGAACCGTGAGAAGGCTGAGGAGAAGGCTGCCAGGGAGCGGGTCAAGCAGCAGATTGCCTTGGTAAGCATATTTCCTACAGTCTTCCTACTTTCCCTCTTTATGTATATCTCTCTCAATCACTTGTTTCCTTGTTCAATTTGCTCAAATTACTTAATTCCAGCATTTTTAGCTTGTTTTTGAGTGGACAATAGGGCAAAACTGGAATTATAGAGTGAAGGAAATTGAGGAAGACATACAGCAAAGTTTCTATGATCTGATTTCTATGGTCTAAACCCTTGACACTAGTTTCAGGTAATAGCCTATGTGTTGTCACCTAACCGACTGAGCCACCAAGGTGCCTCAAAATGCTCTAATTTCTCTCTGGGATCAACAAAGAATGATTGTAAGGGGTGGCATAGCTCAGGAGGTAGGATGGTAATCTAGTAGTCAGAATCAGTTTCAATCCCCAGTTCTTTCAGAAAGTGTGTCAAAGTGTCCTTAAGCAAGACACTGAACCCCTAATTGCTCCTATACAATAGGATGGGTTAGATGCAGAGGACAAATTTCACTGTAAAAATACAATGAAAAAAAGAAGTAGCTTTCCTTTCCTAATGTCAAAGTTGGAGGGAGTAAATGCATTTAAATTGAGAATAATTTAGCATAACTGTCAACTAGGATGAGATTGTGACCCAAAGACTCATGATTCTCAAACACAGCACAAAGTTTAGGGAGTTGCTCTTTGTGCAGTGGAAATTCTGAATGGTAGAAAGCTGGATCAACAATGGGTTCCATTTCTGGGGGTTTGAGTGTCGGCATCAATGGGCCAGTCAGTTAAATCCTAGGACCAGCAGCTGAAACCAGAGATGCACCGATCCTCTTTATTTCAGTTCTAATGCCTGAATTTGCTTATGTACCGATACTGACTGACCCCAGAGCTCCTTTTTTCTTGAAAGATGCTGCTGTTGGTATCATGTGTAAGGTAACGAGAGGCTGTAGTAAGCCAAAGTACTTCTTATTTAAAAAGCAAAAGTTATGCAAATATGTATCTACCTTAGAATAAACAAAGTAATATATTTAAACTGTTGTTTAAATAGACCCCTCCCCCTTGCTGAAAATCAGGTTCCCACTCAATCGCAACTGCCTTACTGCACTGCCCTATATCCCCGTGCCACCACTGGAGACCAGGACTTCCTCCTCCCTCTCCATCCTGGAGGTGGATGTTTGCTGCTCATTCATGCAGCTCATCCCACACAAGGCAGTTGGCCCTGACGGTATCACTGGGTGCATCTTGAAGGTCTGCACCAATGAGCTGGCAGGAGTATTTACATTAGATTCAATCTGTCCCTTCCCCCCCAGACTGTCCCCACCTGCTTCACATCCACCAACATCATTCCCATTTCCAAACAGCAGAAAGTGACCACTCTCGATGTCTGGTGCCCTGTTGCCCTCACCCCCATAGTCAGTAAGTGTTTTGAGAAGCTGATTAAATCCCTCATCTGGTCCATGCCGCTACACACATACTTGACTGCCTGCAATTTCCATACCACCCAGACAGGGCCACAGAAGACGCCATCACCCACATCCTCCACATGGCCCTCTCCAACTTAGAAGGGAGGGACACCTATGTGAGGATGCTGTTTGTAGACTACATCTCAGCAATCAACACTTTAGTGCCCTCCAAGCTTGTCAATAAGCTCAAGGACCTGAGCCTGAACACAGTTAGTGAGTGTCTGGATCCTAGACTATCTGATGGACTGCCTCCAGGTGGTGAGAGTGGACAACTGCACCCCTTTGCTGACTCACCTTGGGAGTTTCACAGGGCTGTATCCTCAGCCCTCTCCCATATTCCCTCTACACCTATGACTGCATGATGACAAAGGCTTCAGACAGCACTGTGAAGTTTGCAGATGTCTTAGCAGTTGTGGGCTTGATCTCTCTTAGCGATGAGACGGCCTACAGGGAGGAGGTCACCACCCAGGAACAGCGGTGCCAGGACAACCACCTCTCACTGAATGTCTCCAAGACCATGGAAGTCAATGCAAATCTTCTCTCTCCTTTCTCTCAGGACCGAGCTGATAGAGCAGCCCGCTATGCTAAGAACCAGGAGGAGATGCAGGCTGCTAAGCAAGCAGCACTACAGGCCAAGCAGGCGGAGCAGGAAGCCAGGAAGGAGACTATGGCCAGGGAGAGGAGGTATGAAGCACACAGAGACATGGGTTGGCCTGTGCTGGTAGCTTAGCTTGGAGTTCTTTTGTACAAACCACAATAAGGGTGCTTATAAACACTAATTTTGCCAAGTCTCCCACTAAAAGTCATCACATCTAAAAAGGAATGGATAAAAGAAAACATTGTTTCTACAGCTTCCCATACTATCAGAACCACAGAAAGGAAAAGCATCTTTTCAGGCTCAATAATTCCGGTATCAACAAGGTCAAAAGAGTTCTTTCTTTCTTTCTTCTCCATTCTTTGTGAACACCCTAATGTACATCTCTGTTCCTTTAAAGGGAGCTGGGTGGGTTACACTGGACGGAGAGCCGAGGAAGACATTCAGTGGAATGTTGAAACATTCTCATGATTTCTTTTAAACATATGTCTAGAAAACCTGGTTGAGCTAGTTTGACCTTATCAAAACCACAGATTCTAACATTAATGGTACTAAACACGTAAGGGAAACTTTACTTCAAATTCAGGGTGTCCTTTTTTTAACAGAAGCCTGCCTCATGTACTTCTCTCCGCCTGGAAATAAGGTATAGGCCACCTTATGTAAAAAATAGTAACAGAAAAACAGACGTTGGCCGCTTTTGGCTTCTGTTTTAGAAGAATGTACCTCCATCTTGTGTCATTCTGTAACGTAGCCTCCCAACCAAAGACTTTCACACAAGTGTACTTGTACAATCGCAGTGACAATAAGCATCTTGAAGCTCGTAAACTTGATCTATCTTTACATGTTACCATAGCTGTGTAGACTGGAACCATCAAAGATCAGCGTTCCCCATCTTGAATTGGTTTGCATGCCCCTTGCATTGTTGTGTGCATGTGTTTGTGTGTCTCTGTGTGTATGAACACCCAGCACCATAGCAAGGATACAGTTTCGCCTCCCAGACGGATCCTCTCTCACCAATCAGTTTCCCTCAGAGAGCAGACTGCAGGAGGCGCGGCAGTTTGCTGTCCAGGTCAGACAATTCCTCAACACTGAAATAAATTGCAGCCTTCATTTGATCCTAATTTAATTTGGGGGGGGGTTGTTTCTATTAAAGCTAATGATCAGGAATCATTTATAACTTCTTCAAGCCTGGTCATGCTTTGAGAATGAATCAGAGATTAGATATAGTGATGTACCAGTAAACACACCTAACAGTAGATTGGATTTCATCATTGTTTAGGATTATTTTCAGCTTTCTGCCTTTTTGGCTTTGATTGGAGACAGTAAGATTGAACCTGGGAGGGATGAGACATTGACTTTATACTCGGTCTTATTTGAACTCTTCTGTATAGCGCTGCCAGAACAAGACAATACTGATTCAAGTTTTTGGTGATTCTTTCAGGAAGTTGGAAACCGCTATGGCAACTTCTCCCTGGCCACCATGTTCCCTCGGCGGGAATTCACAAATGAGGACCTGAACAAGACCTTATTGGAGCTTGAATTAGCTCCCAGCGCCTCCATAGTGCTCCTGCCTGTGAGTGAACGGAAGACCCCTTTAGGAATCTATCTCCACTGAGCTGTCAAAAGAGAATCTCCTGTTGACAAGCGTCACAAAAAGCTCAAATGTTTTTGTCAAATGTCCTTTTGGTCCTTTCATAATAATCTCTGAAAACGTTTCCACCCTATAGCAGTCGGGTCGACCTGCCAACACGGTAGTCCAGTCTTCAGGAGGCGGCGTATGGGCCGTGCTCGGAACCATCCTCTACCCTCTGCTGGCTGTATGGAGGTTCCTCAGTGGCTTCCTTTTCACCAGTCCCCCTCCCCCCGGGGCAGGATCCAGAGGTCCTGTTCAGCGGCCCAGCACCTTCCCAAACTCAGCATCAGCCTCCTCTGACGAACCAAAGAGGTGAGGGACAACTTAAAACAAACCTGAGAACTATTTCCACATGATGTATAAATGACCTGATAGTCAGCGGGTGTGGGGTAGCTCAGCAGATTGCATGCGTTGGCAAATGACGAGCCAGACAGACATCATGGATTCAATCTTATCACGAGGCTTCAAGAAGAGCCACCAGCCTTAATTCCTCACATCCCATCTAGGTGTGTGTCCACTAACACAGCATATGGACTATTCGTGACACATAAAAACGTATCTTGTAAACTGTGTAATTGTCACATTACCCGTATGTCGAATCGTTTTCAGGCATTTACAATCACTGTATTTAATATGTGCATTTCCCTTTAGTTTTTAACTCGCCGTCCATTGATTCCTGGAATTGAAGCTTTTCATGTTAGATTGAATAAAAGCCTAAAACAAACACAGTGGAGCAACTCCACATGTTTATTTGTCTGCTGTCATCCAGGCAGCCTGGTTGCATTTTTTTTCCAGTTCTTTTAACAGTTTGTCACGAGCAATTGCCCAGAAATACATAAATGATATGAAAGAATCCTATCGGTGTGGTCATCACAGACAGACAAGACAGTAGAGCCCATCTGCATCAATGTTTCTGTGTCCTTTCCTGCCCAGAGAAAACATCCGAAAGCGGACTTTAGAAAAGCGGCCAGAAGACTTCAAAAAAGATGGCAAAATCTACCGGCTCCGGACTCAGGAGGATAGTGAGGATGACAATAACACCTGGAATGGAAACTCCACCCAGCAAATGTAATGCTGGGTGAGCAATACCTGTTTTCTCTCTCAGTCCCTCTCTTCATGTCTTCACCCCTTCTCTCTCACCACCCCCTTCTGTCCGACATGGAGAGAGACAGTTGAGTGTAAAACAGTGTAAGTGCAGATTATACTGAATATTAGGGCTATGTTCATGCAGGCCTTTTCCATTTCTCTCTATGTCTGTCTGTCTCTCTCTCTCTCTATCATCCAAGCCTATGCTCCTACTTCTTGCCTGCATGGATAGATAATAATGAAGATAACCTCCTTTTGGGCTTGGACCAAGAGGTCCCTTTGCATTGAGATGACTTGATTCTGTCTCCTAGATTTTGGCCGCCAGTTTCTGCACTTTCCTTAAGGGTTTGTACGTTGGTCACATTTGAGTTTCAGGAGTTTTTGGTAGCCAGTGACTCATCAGGCTGATGATACTTCAGAGCAGAATGAGTTGTTTTTTTTCTTTATTTTTATTTAATAACTGTAACACAAGATATATAATGAAGCTCTTTAACGAAACTGTATGAGCACATTGGCAGAATGGGATTTGTCTGTGTAGCTGTTGGTGGCTCGCGTGCTCTCCTGGTATAAGGCCAGTCTTGGCAGTAGAATGTGTTTCTACCATTTGGAAGTAGGCAACTGCTGTACTGCTCATTTAACATTGGGAATAAAAGCAACATGTTTTTAACATGAGTCGTCTTTCTTTGATTGCTCATGCTGTGTTCCCTTATTACCCGGTCACACCGACTCGGGCCACTTCTCAGTTTTATAGCAAAACAACTGTAGAATTTATTTTAAGATATGTAATGTGTATTATCTTCATCCCAATTATTGAAATATTGAAGGTTATTAGAAATGGATCATTTTGAATGAAACACAGGGGTTAAGCTGTGTCCTCCTATGTAGTTTCAAGAACATCCAGCTGAAGAACAGCATATTTTCTTCCAGATAAGTAGGACTTGAGCCGAGAGAGAGCAAAGTTAGAATGTAATCTGTCTGTTAATATACTGGGACGAAAGGTGTCAAAGGCTTCACTGACCCAGATGTCACCCGTATGACTTGAAGCCCATGGAGCTCCTGATTAACTCGTATTCCAGTTCTTTGAGTTCTTTCTGATCCGTCTCTCTCAAGACATTAACAAACTCAGGCCTAGCACCGGTGGAGCTAGTCTTAAGGTGGACTGGTCCATGGATGGTGTGGAGTGCTGCAGAAGGCCTGTGGGTGGGTCAGTATCAGGCCAGGACGCTTCTAGCCTCTTTGACGAACAACAGTCTGAAGCGTCCATCACACAGTAAGGAAATGGAGGAGCAGTTTCCATTCGCTCTTCCAGGAGGTCTGCAAGCCTCTGCTTTCTGCATCTTCTTAACTTTCTGCATGTTGTGCACTGGTAAATATGGGATGATGCTGCATCCTGGGAAAGTGTGTCGCAGTGTCCTTGAGTAAGACACTGAACCTCAAAATCATCAAGCCCTGAGATGGACTGGTGACCTCTCCAGGGAGTTTCTCCACCTTTACCAAATGAGCACTGGGATAGACTCCAGCCGAACTCGACTTGGGACAAGCAGCTGATGGAGGGATGGACGGTTGAGTCGGGCTAAGTGAAACAACAGCCACACGTCGGTGACATCGTTGCCATAGAGCAGCAGGGTGTTTCTCTTGTCAGTGGGGTCCTGCAGGATTCGGCAAACTTTGCCACTGTTTGTTCCTGAAGCAAAGCTCCATCTGGGCCCAGAGGCAGTGCAGGTCGCCCGGCCGATCCCCCAAACCAACAGTGCTTCCTGGACGCAGGGCTGTCGTTTAGGGGTGAGAGGTTATGACAATTCTGGGGGGCCACAAAAAAACAGTAGTCTATTATGTAGGGGGGGACAAAATATTTCAGGGGGCCCAGATTTCCTAGCAACAGCCCTGCCTGGACACGTTAGGACGACCTGAGTTTAGCAGCCTGCTCCCAGATGAGCCTTTACTTGGCGCCTGCCTCTCAGGGACCTGTGGAGAATCAACAGCAACGCAGTTTCACTTTTGTTTCTGTGGATCTGTCGAGGTGTTGTGCGGGTTTCCCTGCCCCACAGAATTCTCTGCCTCCTTCGCATGAACACGCAGTCGCTCTTTGTGCTGTTTTTCAGTTCAACGCGCTCCTCTGACAGATGGACCGACCCGGGTTCTGCAGAACCTCGTAGGATGAGCAGCTCATTGCAGAAGACGCGATCACACGTTTTAAGTGTCCGGATGAAGGCGGCACAGTGACGGGAGACCCGCCATGTCCGACCGTGAGCAACGAGAGCTCCCAAACAGCTGATACAAGTCGTCCATCTGGGTTCGGTCAGTTCATAAAGTATGTGTGCAGCTGAGAGCGCCTCACGTTGGAAACGAACACAATCAACATGGCCAAAACACTGCAGAGTACAGTAAACAGCAGGAATGAGTTTTACGAGACAAACTAACATCGCTCCAGATGAAGCCAGATTATCGACAGGTCAGCTGACCGCCTCAGAAGATTTCTGGAGCTCGTTTAGAGGACCCGGAGCCTGCCTGGTGGGCGGGGCTCCAGGGTTGTGATGCACAACACATGAGCAGCTTCCTGTCTGCAGACCACCTCAGCTACGACCGACCCCTCATTCTCCTCCTCGTACTACTACCACCCACTACTACTCCTCTCAGCCTCTCCCACCAGGGGGCACTACAGCAGATCATCATCTCCATCTCTTCCTGTCCTCTACATCTTCCTCTGTCTCACCAGCCACCTGCATGTCCTCCCTCACCACATCATAAACCTCCTCTTTGGTCTTCCTCTTCTCCTCTTGCCTGGCAGCTCCATATTCAGCATCCTTCTCCCAGTATACCAGCATCCTTCTCCCAGTATACCAGCATCTCTCCTCCACACATGTCCAGACCATCTCAGTCTGGTCTCTCTTTGTCTCCAAACCCTCCACCCTGAGCTCATTCTACATAACAGATGGTACCAGCTTCATCTCATGTGGGACTAATAAAGGAATATCTTATCTTATATTAATCTTATCTCTGCCATCTCCAGCTCCACCTCCTATCTTTTTTCAATGTGTGCCTAGAAGGTTGCCCCGCAAATCAAATGATAGAATAAACAAATAGTCCCTTTCAACACGAGTAGAAAGTCCTTTCCTGATCCCCTATCATGGGATTGGACCCACTACCCCTGACTTTGAGGTGCATGCTCTACTGCTAACATAGCATATCATAGGTACGCCTTTATGTTTGCAAGTTCCCACTTTAGACACATGGATAGATGAACATGGATGATAGTTTGAGATGGTTGTAATAAGATAACGTATTACCATTAAACCAAAAGAGTACTTGGGTCCCATGAGGAATATTAACCATTAGTAGGTGATGGGTGAACAATCACCCCTAGCCCAATTGACAAGCTGGGAGCCATTACTGTGGACACATCTGGCCAATGGTGTCACTGCTGCATTTAGAAAAAAAAATCAGTTCATCTGGATACAATATTAATTAAGAGAAACATTTTATCACTCATACAAGCGACTTCATTCAGTCACTTAAAAACATAGTT